>PVJL010004312.1:0-72500 GCA_004026885.1 Lyroderma lyra
TTTTCAATTACAGAACAATGAAAGCAATTTAAATGATAGACAAATTGTAGTTGATTCATCATGGAATATTGTGTGTCTGTTAAAGTCATATTTTATAAGAACTTTTTATAATAAGCATCTTTACCATTTTTAAGCAAAATAAATCAGTTTTAAAAAACACTGCAGCTGATTTGATTCACAACTCTGTAGATACAGATCTAGATAAAGAAAAAAAAAGATGTGAAAATAAACATAAATAATTTTTTAAAGAACTGTAAGAATAGACATCAGAATATTGAATGTTATTATCGTTGTGTAGTAGAACTGAATGGTTAAATTATTTTTTATATTTATACATATTTCCTAAATTTTCTATAATGACTATATCTCAGCACATACGTCACTTAAAAATAGATAGATAAATGCCAGCCATATGTCATAAAAGATTTGTCTTGTTTGTTTTCAAATATCAGCCTTAATTATTTGGTTATACCACAGCTATGCCTGTGTTCTCTCAGGGGAGGAAAAGGTGCCAAGGGGTTAAGTGAAGTCATTGAAATTGGAGAAAAAGAACTCAGCACCTTATTCAACCACATAAAGTATGCTTATTAAAGATCAGAATCTCATCTTTCTGGATTCCAAATGTGGCACATCATGCTGAAGGAGTGAAATTCATCCGCTTTCCTCTTTGCTAATGATAAAACAGAGAGAAACTCAGAACACCAGTTCAGGTAGTCTCACCATGAAGTTTCACAGCAGAAAACTTCGAGTTCTCATGTCATTAAAATGTCATCACATTTTATGAAAATGTACCATAGTACACCTTCTTTTCCCACCCAATCAGGTTCCCTTGGCTGCACATTTGTGATGGCCTCTGTCTTGCTTCTCTCTCTTTCTTTGGCTCCTGTGCGCCCACCCCCACCCTCCCACCACTGAGTATGATGCAGGTCCAAGGTTTACCTACCTCCATTTGCCTAACATCTTTAGACATGTGCACACTGCAACCTGGCAAATCACCCACA
Organism: Lyroderma lyra; assembly: GCA_004026885.1. Taxonomy (NCBI): domain Eukaryota; kingdom Metazoa; phylum Chordata; class Mammalia; order Chiroptera; family Megadermatidae; genus Lyroderma; species Lyroderma lyra. The sequence continues at coordinate 1,002 of PVJL010004312.1, forward strand.
CCATCCTTAATGGAAAATAAACAACCAAAGGAGGAACATTTGGTTGTTTTCTAGGACTCACCTTTTCTGTACAAAAGTAGGCAGCTGAGGACTTTGCAGTGACTCTGGCTCCATCCAAGTTGAGATACTGACTCCATGAGATCCTTTTTACTGACTTCTTTCCAAGGAGAGAGACACTGCCTGAACAAAATGAGGGTTTCTTGGGCTCTTGAACCTGGGAATACAACACTAAGGATGTCTGACCTCAGATACCAGTTTGGCCCAACCCTTTTCCAGATTTTCCCATCAGAATGGAAAACTGGATGAGCAGTGAATGCTCATGGGCATTTCTCCACTGGTAATGTGCTAGAAAACACTGGGCTTTTTAAAGCCACAGGATGACCCTTGATATGTAACGAGTGGGTGACTCAATGTAAACATTTCAATGTTGTATATCTACCTGATGGGACAACATTATGGATCTGTGGAAACGGTCATCATTTGTTCCAGGCAAAAATAAAAAAAAAAAATCAATTGTACAGTTTGAAGAAGCTTCACTGGTTCTATGCCACAATACTCTATTAAGCATCCTTTAATTGTGACAAATTTTAGCATCTTTTTAAAGACCTGAGGAATTCACAACTACAATTGGATCAACCTCAGGTTATAGAACTAGATCCTAGCTTGCAGAAGGGCTTTTTGATGCAGTACCTCAGGCTGCCATTAGAGGTCAACAGTAATCAATGCCCTGAGAGGCTGCTCCCATTTAGTCAGCATTTCGAAGTCTAGAACATTCTTCAGGAAAATGTATGTCTGGTTTTAGTGTTCTTACCTATAGCACTAGTAGAGCTATGGATAACTTGAGCTTACCTGGTGTTTACATTTTAGGTTTGCTTTTAAGGCAGTATATTCTATGTTAGGTTTTCATTAAGAGAACTGGGTACTGATAAGAGAATCTGTGCCCAAGAGAACAGCTCAAGGCGGGTTGTCTGATAAGGCAGGAGTGGAGCCTGGCCATATAACCTGTAATACAGTAGTGATCTGAAATAGGGGTGTGGGCTATAGCTTAAATACTTCATAGACCACCCATAATGTACACTATTGTACAGCCATTAAAATAATTTTAAGTCTAACAATAAAAATGAATTAAAACAAAAAAGTAAACAGAAAAAAAAAATAAAATAATTTTAAAAAGAGGCCACAAATGTATTGATATGAAAAGATGTTTGTGAGAAAGCCAATTTAATAAAGTCTGTAAAGCATGATGTCATTGTGTACATACAGACATATATGTCTTTTTAATATGAAATTTTAGACTCTAAAACATAATAGTAACTATACTGGGGGAGACTGAGGTTGTGATGAGTTTCTAAGGTTGCTCTACATTTCTACATGGTTTAGAGTTTTTGTAACTGTATTTCTTTCATAATTATAAATGTTTCTATTTCAGAGAAAATTCACCTTTCTGAGGATTTTCTATGATCTCTAAGAAGTCCTTGCTCTTTCTCCATTTTTCCCAGATGATAAACTACACCTCTGCTATGTCCTCATTGATGTGGCATTTTGGTTGTTTCCAATTTTATCTCTCCAGCTGGAGTACAAGGACCTCAAGGCCAGGGACTGAGTCCTGTCTGCAACTGTGGCTTCAGGACCTCATGCAGCTGCCACCACAGGCGGTTGTTCTCATGGTGACCACTGAATGGAGAAGTGGAAGGCAGAGTGCGGAAGTCCAGCTGCCTATGAGAGGCTTAGTGTGACACACCTTCAAGTCCCTCCATTCATCTACAGGCAGCCACCAAATGATCTCTGGGAGTGAGTAGTCAGCCTGGGGCCAAATCTGGGCACAGCAGATGTGGAAGCCATAGAGGGCTGTGTGGGCATAACAAGGTCCACATCGAGATTGGGCATTGCCAGAGCTGGTACTCATCTCTGGGCTCCACGGCTTTCGATTAGCACCCTTATCACAGCAGCCTCCCGCTTTCAACAAGTCAGCTCCTGAGTCTTCTGGCCATAATATAAATTTAAAATATCATGGTGTCTGCTGGGGGAGTGGGGGTCGGTGGAACATTGCACATCAGTTCTCCAGCTCCAGTGGGCAATGGACAACAGGTGCAAAAAAGCCTAAGTGTATCTATGACCTCATAATCCAGGAACCTCACCTTCAGAAATTTGTCCAAAGAAAATAATGTGTAAGTAAAGATAAGTGTGCATTGATACATATGGCATTATTGAGAAAAAAATCAGAAACTGCCTAAGTGTCTATGAATAAGTACTCACTTAATAAATCAGGCTCTGGATATACCAGAGCTATCTGGAAAGTATTTATCTATGTAACCATTCTCATTATATTATCAGTGGCTGGAATTTTCTTTTCTTTTTCTTTTTCTGGACAGCTCTTGTATATTGGAATACTCCAGGCACGATAAAGATGATGACTGCCAACATACAGTGCACATAACAATCACTCTAGAAGTTTGTTACAAACACATTCTCGGCTCCTAAACTGTGCAAGATTTTGATTCAACAAAACAAAAAGTTCAAGAATCAGCATTTTAAAATGAATCTCCAGCAAGTTACTGCATTTATAGTAGGGACCCATCTTTAAGAAACACTAATAATGTAGCTGTGTACTAATAGGCATAGAAAGGCAGGCATGTAACATCAAAATCTACAGAATGTATGTATACATACAGAAATTATCTGAAAGATTGCAGATTCAAATGTTTATTTTGTTAGGGTCTTAGTGAAAATATTTTACAACTAACTCATTTATAATTATATTTTGTTTACCCATGTTTTCTAAATTTCTAACAAGAGGTTTGGATGACTTATATACAAAGGAAATGATAAAATCTAAAAAGACATATGCACCCCAATGTTCATCGCACCATTATTCATGATAGTGAAGACATGGAAACAACCTATATGTCCTTCAGTAGGTGACTGGATAAAGAAGACATGATACATATACACAATGGAATATTACTTGGCCATAGAAAAGATTAAATGCTGTCATCTGCAATAACACAAATGAATATTGAGATCAACATGCTAAGTGAAATCAGTCAGACAGAAAAAGTGGAGAACCATGTGACTTCACTCATATGTGGGATATAAAACTGAAAGCAACAAACCAACAAGACACGCAAAGAAACAGAAACTCATGGACACAGACAGTAGTTTAGCGGTTACCAAAGTGTAAGGTGGGGCGTGTCGGGGAGAGGGAAGGGGACATCAGATATATGGTGATGGAAGGAGAGCTGACTCTGGGTGGTAAATCCACAATGCGAACACATACAAGGGCTCTCCGGAAAAAAATCCAGCCATTGTCAATATAACAAGCATGGTTACGTGGCTGGACACTTTCGGGACAGCCTTCGTAGATGACATATTACAGAAATGTACACTTGAAATGTATATAATTTGAGTAACCAATGTCACCCACAACAAATTTAATAATAAAAATGTTAAAATAAAAAAAGTCACTATCTTGCTTCTGTGGTGGACATTTGTAACACAGCCAGCGAGACCTGAGTGGTGACATGAGGGGCAGCGGGAGTGGGGCTGGGACCTTTGCCTTCTCACTTCTCTCCAGCGGGGGGCAGTGGCCCTCATCTCAGCAGGGACTGGGCTCCTGGACACCTTTTCCTGAGAATGTAAGTGTTCCCAGCTGGGCATGGGGTTTCTGTTAGTTTTCAGTTTTAGAAGTGACCCTTCCCTCTGGGTCACATAAAATTCAAATTAATAGACTTTTCTTAGTGTTTTATTTTTCTCCTGTAAATTAAAAAAAAAAAATCATTTAAACCTTGCTAAACAGAATCTATACAAGGTGGCACTGTATCTGCTTTAATGTGCAGTATATACCTAGCTGTTATAAATGTGACCTATCAGTGTGTCTAAGTGGGCAACACAGCGGAAACAGAGGGCGCGCCTTCCGGGTTCTCTGACACCTGAACAATTTGAGAAACAGGGACCTGATAGAGAGGTTGCAGGCTGTGGAAACCAAAAATCTAACATGAATCCCAATCTCAGTTTTGTCTGACTGAACATGGGAACAGAAGTGAATGTAACATTTCTGTGCCGGGTTTCCCTCCATACACAAGGGTAATTACACGGATGGAAAGGGCGTTTATCAGAATGAAACAAGATGATGCTCTGGGCGCAGTATCTGATCCTGAGTGAGGATCTCAGTAACTGTCCACCCGTTGTCCCCCAGGTGGACACCTGTCTCCCATGAAGACAAACTCCATGCTAAAGCTTGCCTCGGCAACACATGTGCAGAGGCCTCTGCGCTCTGCTTGGCTGACTGCATACGCAGGCACGGTGTCCCCACCATGTTCTCCTCCCCAGCCGGGAGGCGGCACCCTCAGCACCATCCTGACCAGTTTTGTTTTCATTCCACCTCCTCACGTTCCCGTCTGGGACACTTTGGCAAAGAGAATTCTGTTCTCCACACCTTCCCTTTCTCGGCTTCTGGATGTTATTTATTGAACAGGGAAAGAAGAGGAAGTACTTCCATATGGGCCTCTCCTGGGGCCTTTTAATGCTCAGTGTAGAGAAGACTCGAGGGGAAAACATGTCATTCCTGATTTTCCCAGAGAACAGGCCTGCGCGGATATGCATCCTCCAGACTGGAGAGCGCTGGGCACGTGGAAACAAGTCAGTCACTCTGAGGTGGGTCTCCAGCCCTGTGCCCTGAACGCAGCAGGCCCGGCACTCCCTCCGGTGGATTTAAGTGCCGGGAACTGAGAGATGCTAAATACACGCAGAACTGGAAGAAAGTTCAGGGCATGATTAAGAGCTGCCTGGCTTACTGAGGTGGCTTTCGCTTCATATTGAAGTATCTTCGGTTGCTTGAGAAGGTTAAAGAAGAGAGGACTTGTGACCATGTTCTTACAGGAACTCCAGGCATTTCTGTACCTTTGTCACCAAACTGACAAAGAAAGGATGGGGCACAGAGCATCAAGGGTGACTTCAAGGAAGGTGTCTGGTTAGTGAGGATCAAGAAATGTGGCTGGATGAAAGAGTCGAACCAAAACTCCAAGGGCACCTAGGAGGGGGTTTGGCCTTAATTGGGAAGTTCACGGAGAGCCGGCAAGACACTGCAGCAGTGCCTGGAAGTATGGGCACTGGGAGAACCCTTCAAGTATAGCACTTGACCTTGAGGCTCCCAGTATTGTCACAAAAGCTGAAATCTGCCTGATAAAAGTGGGTTGTTTTTATTTAACATAGAATAAAGGGATCTTTCCAAAAACATGAACTCATTGGTCCAGATACCAAACCTGTCAAAATCTGAGTGCCTTGTAAATACCCCACATATTGTTAATCCTTAGAGAACTGATAAATATTTTTGCCTCAGGACATTAATGCAGAATACTAGTCATTCTGTACTTTAATATGAACAGAAATTCATTGTACTTTAATATGAACAGAAACTCTTTCCTCTGTTATGGTACTAAATATCCTGCCATTGATTCTATTCTAGTTTTCTAAAGAGGCAGAGCTTACCTGCACCAGGGAAACACACCCAAGGCCCCTAGAAATACATTGCAGGCTGCAACCTGGAGACAACTGGAGCAACGAGTCACAGATCAATTGGTTAGGGGTTAGGGGTTTGTCAAAGTTGGGGGAGCTGGCTGCCACCTGCAGGGCTGACCCCAAGCACAGCTGTCACCAGTAGAGCCAGGATTTCTGCTCTCCGCTCACCTGTGTGCTTCTCTGAGCTTTTTATCAGGGCCTGAGGGGAAAATGCCAAAACAATTCATACTAAGATATAATTATCCCCTCTATTAGTAGTGCTACTACTTGATTGAGGCAAATTTTGTAACATAGAAGTGTATAAAATCAGCATGTTAAATACCTTAAACTTACACAATCTATGTCGATTATATCTCAATGAAGTTGGAAACAAGCAAGCAAGCAAGCAAGCAAACAGACAAACAAAGGCAGAGAGGATACCATCAGTGTTTCCCATCACTAGGAAAGGCCTCTCCCACCTGATCCAATGGCAGTCCCTAGACAGGTTGTTATGTTTCAGGTTGGCCCTCAGGGATCACCGCACTCTTACCAAGGTCATGAGAAGCTTGTAAATTGATGAGGTTGTCCATTTATTTCTCAACAGATGCATATCAAACAACCAGAGCCCTCCCATCTCTCACCAAGCTGTGCAGAGTGCGCTCTGCCCCAAAGCTTCTTTGGTGATAGTAGCAGGCGGATGTCTGAGGGCCCTGCCCGCCAGATTCACCAGATTCACGTGTGCTCTCTCAGAGGGCATCTATACCTTGTGTCTTCCATTGCTGCAATTGCACGTTCTTTGTATCTTAATTCTGATTTGGCTCCAGCCCACTGAGTATTTGGTTAGAGAGTCAAGCTGGCTTTTTAAGGTCACTCATGGTGCCTGATTTCACCCCATGGCAGGTTGACTCAACTGGTCAAACATTTGAAGTTCTAAGGTTAAGAAAGGGGACATTCCTGACTGAAGGACCTTTGGGGGAATAAGTTCAGACCCTTGGCCTTTCAGGTGCAGTGGTCATGAATCTTATACCTCCACAGATAAGAATATGTAACTGACAATAAAAATTGTGGTTTTTCTCATATCTTGTCCATGAGTACTAATTCACTTGGCAGTCAACAACCCATTATAATGGAAAATGTTATTGCTACAATTACTGACAATGACAGGAAGTAAAAAACAAAAACAAAAACAAAAAAAATCACTTACTCTGCTCCTACTAAATGCTAGGCTCTGTGCTAAGTCTTTACATGCACTGTCTCAATCATCTTTATGCATTTATTCTTATTTACAAGGTGAAGAGACTGAGGCACAGAGAGGTTCTGTAACTTAGCCAAGGTAACACAACACTCAAGGGCTGGGGCTGGGAATTGAACCAGCCTATCTGACTTCAAAGCTTTTGAAATGTAGCCACTGTGCTCTGTGTTCTTTGAAAGGCAGATTCATCAAAGTCATTAGAGTTTATGAGGAACATGAAGTCTCAGAGAGCTAGGTGAGTTGTCCAAAGTCACATGGCTAGGACTTCTCAAGTTAATTTTCTTCACTGCCCTGGAAAACTGAAATACATCGCTTACAAAAGTTTCCATGTCTCTTCATGCTGCTGAATGCCAGATGGGAATGCAGTGACTCGCCTGGCTGCTGTTTGACTTTGTTCTCTATGAAGGCAGAAGACAGGGTTTGTCTCACGCGAGGAGATAGGGCAGGAAAGAACAATTCAGTGTGGACCTCCCCTGCCTATCAATTCTGAAGGGGTTAACTGTCCTCTTGAGAAACTCTTCAGACACCAGAAAATTACATGTATATGTGCCATTAGAAGAACAAATAAAAATAAGCACAGCACTATAATATTTCAGGCATCAAAAACAATCTGACTTCTATCCGAACATTACGTTACTTAAACAACTTGTATTTAAACTGTGCTTTTTCTTCAGCTTTGGAGACCAAGTCTCATAATTATGCTGGTCTAGCCAACATGCTACATAGGATAACAGTCTTCAGATGTTCATGCATGCAATGGCAGTGCTTACTATGTCTATAGCTTTATTCACATCTTATTAAAATTCTCACTAATGTCAACCTAACAGGAATGTTCTGTCAAATTCCTTTACAATGATATTAAGAAAGGATTTTATTATAATTCGATTTTTCTTTGCCTTCCCTAGAACTAAAAGAAGAAACTTTTATCCATCATGTACCTTTAATAAGTGGATATCTCATTTTAAAATGTCATTCATTTCTTTTTTTTTTCTTCTTACTTCAGAGAATGTTAAATAAACTATTGCAAAAAAAAAAAAGAATTAAGTAAAATAAGCTTATCTTTAGTTGGTGCTTCTAAATGATCCTGAAATCAAATCTTGAATTGACCTGTTCTTGAAGACAGGGCAGACATTATGGCTTACCCATGAACTCTCCTGGGTTTATTAACATTTCCATCAAGCAGGCTGCAGGGTTCCCATGTTGTCCTGCCACAGGGCAGGTTTGTAGGATTAATCAGCAATTGTGCTCCTTCGATATCTGTTTCCAAGAGAGTGAGAGCAGTGTCTGGTTCCATAGAGCTTATCAAGGAAGTAATGGAGTACACTTTAGGTTGCCTGGGCTTCATCATGCATTGCAAGTTTGATATCCAGTTACCTTTGTGTAGTGTTCTTTCTGTATTTTACCCTCTTCTCCAGGTCAAGAAGATAGCCCAACTTCTCTCTCCTGACTCAAGAGAAGGTGTGGATACAGGGCTAAAATTAAGTGTGCAAATTGAGAGTGAGAATAGAATTATACCCAGGGCTTCAGGAGTGGTGAGGACTTATTGTCCACTCTCCTATAGGGTCTGTAGCGGGTGACAACACCTCTAGGGGCCAGCATATAATTTTGCGGGGAGGGCACCTGAGGAGGCTGGACCTAGGCCCTGGATTTCAGGATGGTGGAGCATCCAATATGGTGGTTCTCCAGGGGTCAAAGGACCAGGTTCATTGGACAGTGGAATCACAGAGATGACCAGCATATCATAAAGATGGAAGCCTCTTACAGAATATATTGCTGAGCATGAAACTCATGAAATCTTCAGTTAGACCTAGGGGTGGAAAGAAAGCCCAGTAATGTTTTACATTGAGTGTTCTGCCAGCCAATATCAGACATCCTGAAGTCAGATCTAATTTAGGTGGAAAAAAGAAAATTAGTAGCACAACATGATTTTTATTCCTGAATTTGTGGACTAAGATTCATGCTTACCCCACTTAAGATCATGTACGGTCAGCCTTTGTATTAGTCCGGATCTTGATAGGAAATTGACTTTTGCTCAAAAAGTTTTATCTGAAGAGGATTTAATTTTGTGGCTCTTTATCAAAGTGTGTGCAGAGTTAAGGGAACCCAGAAGGAAGGTCCAACCACCCAAAAAACAAGTAGCTCGGGGAAGTCAGTACCAGCCCTGGCCCGAAGGAGTAGGGAGAAGGTGTGGGGTTTGCTAGAGCCTCAGAGCTGGATTGGTGGAGGAAACTGTAGTAAGAAAGGGCTCTGCTATTGTTATGCTTGTGCGGAAGTAGGGAGATGGCAGGGGGAGTGGGGAGAAATACCCCATCCTCTCCCCTTCCCACCCTCTGGTCTCCCACTAGAGCCTCTCATTGACTGAATTTATGCAGCAATCAGTAGGTAAGGAAACCCCAGTGATGAAGCCCAGGGCTGTCAGGCACTTGGCATGAGCAGAGCCGAGATGGGTAGACAGGAATTTGGGGGCTGTAGGGGAGGGCCAGAGAGAATAACCAGCACAGTATAGTGCCACCCATTTATCAGGATGCTTTTCTCTGTGGTCACTGGCAGAACGAGTCCTCTTGGAATATGTCTGAGAACCCTATGCTTGATCCCAGACATTTCAATGTGGGACAGATTCCAGCTCTGCCACTTTCAAGACATAACTTCATGTTCTTCCACCTCCAGAGCCCTAATTATTATTCATCTATAAAATGGCAGGGGATTAAATGTGTTAATGTAGGTAAAAGGTGAGCCACATTTTCAGGGGTCAGGAAACAGTAATTCCAGTAATTCTCTTTGCTAAGCAGAGGGGAGAATCAGAAAACCGGGCGTATGTCTTCTCTATAACTAACTGTGTGCTGGGTTCCTTCTCTCTGGACTTAAGTGTGTTCATAGAAAAGCAGAGGGAGCTGTGGTGTTTACTGGGTTCTTAATGTATTGTCTTTCCAATGGTTATTTTTTTAAAAAACAGCACTTGTTTCTGTTGTCACTGTGGTTAAAAGGAAGCCCTGTGGCTTGGAGGCATAGAACCCGTAGTCAAACTCACAAACAAACAAAAACAGTGAAGAGTTGTTTATAGTAGGTTGCCTTCGAGGTGCCTCCTGGTTCCCACCTTCTATTGTTCTGTGAAAATGAAGAAAGGGGTTTCAAGTTTTTAAGAATATTTATCTACATTATAACACACAAGCAAAACTTTGCTGAGTTTTACTTTCTTAAATTATAAAATGAGAATAATAAACTTCCCCAAATCCTATTCAATTAACTCAGCAATGTGAGGTTCTTTGTATCATAGCTGGTATAAAGCAAGTCAAAGTTTCTCTATTGCTAAATCAAAATCACCTGAGGAGTGATTTTTTTTCTTCTTACTTTGTTATTGTAAAATAAAACACAAATACTGAAAATTATACAAAAGAACATATGACTTAGTGAACTGAGGGAATACTGTTATAACTGTTACTCAGGTGAAGAATTAAGTCTTTGTCGGGGTCCTCCATGTCCAGGCTCAGACCCTTCCTCCCTCCAAATGTCCACAGCACCATACTTGAATAGTAATTCCTTCCTTCCATTATTTTAAACTTGAAATGTTGTTTAAGTCTCTTAACGTATAAGTTCCTTCTCATATCTTCCTTTTCCTTTCAATTTATCCATCGGAGAACCAAGTTGTTTGACCTGTAGAATGTCCACACTCTGGGTTTTGCTGACAGTGATGCATTCAGTGTGATTCTCTGTATTTCCAGCAAATGGGCAGGTGGGTCCACACAGTTTATCAGACTTATGCTTAATCTCTTTGGCAAGATTAGAGGTGTTTTTGTAAGGAGGGACTCACAGAGGTTATTCCCAAGACTTTGTCCCGACTCACTGAATAAGAATCACATTCCGGGGGTTCCCTGGTGGTTTAGTGGCTAGGCTTTGATGCTTTCATCTCTGTGGCCTGGGTTCGATTCCCAGCCAGGGAACTACGCACCCACCCACACACAAAAAGAATCATATTCTAAAATAAATTCACAAAAGGTACTAGTGTATGGTCATGGTAGAGAGTCACTGTAAAGCCGCTCTAAATGTAGATGGGTTAGAGGAAGATCCCACTCCTCTACTTTCCTTCATCTCAACCTCATAGGGTACTATAAAGAATTTTATAATTGCCATATTTTTGTCTCCTAATATTTTTCCCCAAGATAGTTTATGACTCATCTCCTCATATTTTATATTGGGGCTTTTTGCCATTTTTATTTTATTAAAGTAGAGTTGGAATACAATGTTACCTTAGTTTCAGATGTACGACATAATGATTAAGCATGCATATACCTTTACGATGTGATACCAGTGTAAGTTTAGTGAACATCTGCCATTGTAAAAAGCTAACAATATTATTGACATTTTCTGTGCTGTACACCACATCTCCTTAGCTTACTTTATAAATACAAGTGTGTATCTCTTAATCCCCTTTACTTTTTTCACCTAGCCCCCCACATCCTTCCGCTCTGTCAATTATCAGTTTGTTCTCTGTATCTATGGGTCTCTTACTGTTTTGTTTTGTTTATTCATGTTTTGTTTTTTTAAATTCCACATAAATGAAATCATATGGTATTTTTCTTTGTCTGCCTGCTAGGTTCATCGATGTTGTTACAAATGGAAAGATTTCATTTATTTTTATGACATTAATATTCTTTGCATATATATATAAGTATATAACACATCCTTTTTATCCATTTATCTATTGATGAACACCTAGGTTTCTTCCATATCTTGGCTATTGTAATAGTGCTACAATGAATGTAGGGATGCACATATTTTTTCAAATTAGTGTTTTGGATTTCTTTGGATAAATATCCAGAAGTGGAATTACTGGGCCATATGGTAGTTCTATTTTTAATTTTTTTATTTTAACTATGTCTTTTATTTATTTTTATTATTAAATTTATTGGGGTGACATTGGTCAGTAAAATTACATGTGTTTCAGGTGTACAATTTTACAATACATCACCTATGTGTCACATTGTGTGTTCACCACCGAGAGCCAGTTCTCCTTCCACTGCCCTGTCTTTGGCATGCCCTCCTTGCTCCCCCACCTCTGCACTCCTTATCCTCTGGTACCTGCTAAACTACTGGCTGTGTTCATGAGTTTTAGTTTCTTTGTTGCTTTCAGTTTTATATTCCACATATGAGCAAAGTCATGGTTCTTGATTTTTTTCTGTCTGGCTTATTTTGCCTAACATGATGATCTCCAGGTCCATCCATTCAGTTTTCCATAATGGCTGCACCAATTTGCAATCGCACCAACAGTGCATGATGGTTTCCTTTTCTCCACATTTTCAAGAACACTTATTGTTTGTTGACTTTTTTTATTGTTAAATTTATTGGAGTGACATTAGTTAGTATAAATTACATAGGTTCCATGTGTATAATTCTAAAATACATCATCCATGTGTTGCATTATGTGTTTACCACTCAGCTCAGTTTTCCATCTATCACCGTATATTGGACTCTCCCACCCTCTTCCTCTACTTCCCTAACCCCATGCCCTCAGGTAACCACTAAACTATTGACCATATCCATGAATTGTTTCTTTGCTGCTTTCAGTTTTATGTTTCACATATGAGTGAAGTCATATGTTTTCTCATTTTTTTCTGTCTGGCTTATTTCACGAAGCATGATGATCTTAAGGTCCATCCATGTTGTTGCAAATGGCAGCATTTCATCTTTTCTTACAGCTGAGTAATATTCCATTGTGTATATGCACCACAACTTCTTTATCTGTCATCCATCAAAGAACACTTCGGATGTTTCCATGACTTGGCCACTGTGAACAGTGCTGTGATGAACATTGGGGTACATATATCTTTGCAGACTAAGGTTTTTAGATTTTTTTTTTATGATAGCCATTCTGACAGAAGTGATGTGGTATCTCATTGTGGTTTTGATTTGTATTTCCCTGATAATTAGTAATGTTGAACATCTTTTCATGTCTGTTAGCCATCTGTATGTCTTCTTTGGAGACATGTCTATTTAGGTCCTCTACCATTTTTTAATCACATTTTTTAATCACATTTTTTATGCTGAATTGTAGGAGTTTTTAATACAATTTGAATATTAACACTGTATTGAATATATTATTTGTGACTATCTTCTCACATTCAGTTCTTTTCTTTTCTTGATGGTTTCCTTAGCTGTACAGAAACTTTTTAATTTGATGTCATCCCATTTGTTAATTTATGCTTATGTTGTCCTTGCCTGAGGAGACATAGCCAAAAAAATATTGCTAAGGTTAATGTCAGTAAGTTTCCTGCCTATTTTTTTTGTATTGGATGTTTTAAATCAAATTAAACATTAGTATAATAAAATATAACTATAAAACATCTCTTGAAGTACAAGGCTCAAGCTCTCTAAGATACATTTCATCAGTCTAGTGAGAGCCCCAGTGCACTGTAGGGAAATAATGTTGACTCAGGGCCCACTGGGGGATCTGAGTTCAAGTTCAGCTCTGTTGTTGTACCTCTCCAACTCTCATTTCCTTATTGATGGAATGTGAGGGTGGTACTCTCTTATTTCTAAAGTCTGTTCCAATTCAAACAATCTATGAATCCAAAGGTCTGCTTCTTCTTAACAGAAGGCAGCTAATGAAGTGACAGTAGGGGCTCAGTTCATAAATATAGCAAGATAGCAGTTTAGCACACTCAGCAGTGTCTCTGCTCCTCAGTGCAATATCTGTCACAATTCATGTTCAATAAATAACAATACCCCCATCTGCTAGTAATTAGCGTAGGTACACACTGTTTAAAGGACTTGAAATCTCAAGGTTATTTTTGTTTTTGTTTTCTTAGCCCAGATATTTTTAGATTATTAGGGCTATCTTATAGTAGATAGTTGATTATCCTCTTCCCGAGGGGCTCATCAAATGTTTTTGAACAATAATAAAATGCACCTCAAATATTTTGTTTTGCTAAAGTCTATCATTCCTTTGTTTAGTTTTCTATATACCTATGATCAGTTCATCTTCCAAACTTCTTCCATGATTGAAAAAGGAAGACAATCAACTTGTATAAATTTAAGAGAGAAAGTGGAATTGCTTTGTTATAGATATGGAAGGGACAGTGTAGTAGTTTTCTATTGCTGTGTAACGAATTACCACAAACCTTCATGGCTCAAAGAAATATGTTTTTATTTACTCATAAGTTCCTGGGTCAGGAGTCTGGGTGCAACTTAGCTAGGTCCTCTGCTTAGAGTCCCACAAGACTGGAAGCAAGGTGTCAGCCAGGACTATGTACTCATCTGAGCTCCAGGTCCTTTTCCAGGTTCATTTAGGTAGTTGGTTGAAACTAGTTCCATGTGCTCTTAGGACTTACTTAGTTCCACATTTTCTTGATGAGTGTATACTGGGACCATTCTTATCAACTAGTAATCACCGTTACTCAGAGTGTCCCTCTTCACAACATGGCAATTTGTTCTTTCAAGGATAACACAAGACTCTCTGCAGTCTGCTTATATAATACAATGGAATCACGAGTATGACCATCCCTTCACCTTACCCTGTAATATAACCTAACCACAGGAGTTATATCCCATCATATTCACAGGTATCCACTACTACCAGAGGGGCAAGGGTTTTATATAGACTTCGTACACCAGATGGTGGGAATCTTAGGAAATCACCTTAGATTTTTACCTATGATGGAAAATGACAAGGATGGCCTGAGAGCCAGATAGACGCCGAAAGACCCACTCACCTGGGCTTCCCCTATGATCTCTCTGTGTGATGTTTTTTCTCACTCCTATACAATGGTTTGCCCTGTTGATCAGTGACATGGCCCCTGGAAATCTGGGGCATCAGCAACTTCAGGACCAGAGGAGACGATGACTTTTTCTCTCCAATTAGGAAATTTAGTGAAGGGTTCTGATTGGTTCAGATCACTGATCAGTCCTGGGAATCAGGACTGGCCCAATATGTAGACATGGGGGCAGAGTTATTGCAGAAAGTGCGGTAAAACCAACTGTCTCTCTCTTATTTTTTAGATCTCAACATGTGTAAAACAAAACACATAATATCTCCTCAAAATTAGCTTTCCATACATGATGGCTAAATTTGGTTGATGAAACTATTTATTAACAAAGTCTTTCAGTTATCCCAGAAACTGACTCCTTTTCGCTTTGTCTTCCAAATGCAAGTGATCACCAGGGCTTTATCCCACCCCCCTACCCTCTGTATTCTTTCTGTTGCAGATTGGTTCACAGGAGGCAGATTTTGAGAGGGAGTTTGGCATGTAAGGGGCTTATTATTAGAAATAACCCATGGGATCAACACCTGTGGAAGAAAGGGAAGGAAGCAAAAAGAGGCAGTGGGAGAAGTTGAGTTGTGATGACACCCTATATCAGCCTTGGTCAGTGCAATGGGCAGTCCCAGACTTAGAATGACCCTACAGAGCTGATTCAAGTTGGACTGAGCTGACCAGTCCTTTATCCTCCCAGATTGACTAATCATTGAACGTGAACCACTGGCAAAGTAGATGCATTTGGGTGAGAAAGTCTTCTGAGCCCTCCGGCAGCTGGAACCACAAGATCCTCCAGAATGGGAGATCTGGATGGTGAGTCAAAGTCTCTACCACATTTCTTCACATCTATCCCTCCTGTTGATTCCCAGAAAGACCACCCTAGTGCAGACTCTCATGGTCTGATTCTTTAGTTTCTTGTCTACTGGGCTGCTTTTTTCCCAGTCAAACACTAAATCTCTTCTGTTATCAAGTCAAAACGCCATTCAAAAACTCTTTATGGCAGTGTCTTATGAGTTCAAATTCCTAAATCTTAGCTAAGTTCTAAGATTCTTTACAATCTGACCTCAGCCAATATTTCTGGAATTTTCTTCTAATTTTTTATATCAACATTTTTATGATCACAATATCAAGTTAATTTTCTCCCACTTCCCTTTTCCTTATCTTCTCTCCTTCCTGACATTCCCCCACCTCTTTCATCCTCCTCTACCTTATTCTACTATGAAAATCTTACTTACCCTTTAAGGTCCTGCCATAAAAAACTTTCCTCTATTGATGATCAGAGGTCAGAATAATCTCATCTTCCCTAGAAATGTTACATTTTTTGGGGGGGAAACATTAATTCTAAGATTTAATTCCATGTATTCTGTTATCAATTACTGTGCATGGTCTTCATTTAAGTCTCCTCAACAGCAGGCCCTGAGATAAGGACTTGGAGGCAGATGATCGACCTGGAAGAGATTTTAATGAGCAGGGGTAGGAAAAATGAAAGAGAACAGGGAGAAATCCCTATTATGTGAGTGTTACTGCATGGGCTCCTGGGGCTCTGTCTCACCCAGGAACCACTGAGGAACTGCATAGACCCACCTCAGCATTGTCCACTGGAATACAAGAAGCCTTGAGACATGATTCAGTGACTGCCATCTGACATGAGGGCTGACCCTGTTGTTCCTGGGAGTGCTGGCTCCCCTGAACTGCAAAGATGTATGTGTCCTGTGAAGGAGCAAGTCAGAGAAAAAACCCTCAGGCAGAGAAAACAGAACGTGCTTGTTTTAAGAAGTGGTCAGTGTGCTGGTAATTGTGGACCACAGAGCAGGTGAACTGAGAAGACATCCAAGTATCCGCCCTGGTCTCCACTTAGATGATAAACACTGAATCAGTGAATTCGTTCTCTCTATGTCCTACACAGCACTCAATTTTACATGTCATGGGCACTCAACAAATACCTACTGATGCTGAATAGTGTCTGGAGAAAAAAAAACCCTTTACACACTCACGCAGAACACTTCTATGCCAGATGTGTGGGTGTTTTCCCTACAACAAGCAATTCTGCAACATCAGCTGGATTTCATATCATTCAATTCAATTCTGACTCCAGAATTAGGGAAGACTCCACAGGTTAAGGCTCAGTCCTTCAAGACTGACCCCACTTCAGATGCCAATCACAAGTCCAGGTGGTCACCTCTGTTTCTTATCTGTTTCTTATGTTGTAAATTTGAGCTCCCACAACTCCCTCCTCAGGTTCAATAATTTGCTAGAATGGCTGTCAGAACTGAGGGAAACTCTTATGTTTATTGATTTATTATAAAGGATATAGTGAAGGATTAAATACAATAAACAGCCAAATCAAGAGGTACATAAGGCAAGATCTGGAAAGGTCTCGAGTGTAAGAACTTGTCCCCATCAGTTGGAGTGTGCCATCTTCCTTGCATGTGGATATGTTCACCAATCAAGGAGGTCCCCGAACCCCACACTTTGGGGATACCTATGGAGGCTTCATCATATAGGCATAATCAATGATTAACTCCACTTCCAGCCCCTCTCCCCATCCCAGAGAATGGGAGGTGTGCCTGAAAGTTCCAATCTTCTAATCATGACTTGGTTTTCCTGATGACTGCCCTACCCCCATCTAAGAGCTCACCAAGATTTGCCTCATTAGAACAAGAGATGCTCCTATCAACCAGGAAATTGCAAGGGGTGTAAGAACTCTGTGTCAGAAACTGGGGTCAAAGACAGAAGATTCTCCCAGTGCCCTTATCAATTAGGAAATTACCAGGGTTTTAGGTGCTCTTGCCAGGACCTATGTATGTATGTATGTATTTCTATTTTCTCTCAGATGGATGTCTGGGTGCTAGAATAGGCTTTTTAAGTCAGTGGTCTCTTGACTCTGCCACATATTGCTGTCCTTCAGACTCCCCACTTTCAGATCCCATGATACCACCTTCTGCTGACTTACCTCCCAACGCTCCAAGCAACCTTTTTACTTCTCTATTGCAAACTTTTATTCCTGTCCTGTATCACACATATTGACATTCCCTGAATTTATTCTAGCCTCTTTCCTTCCTCTAAATGTAGCTATTAATTGACTTAGCATTATTATTATTATTCATCCAATGAACTTTGCAAGACCAGCCTTGTTCCCAGAGATGCAGGAATGCAGCACTCCTAGGGTTTACCTTCTATTGTCAACAAATCAACAAATAGAAATACAGTAAAGTGTTGGTGATTAAAAATCAAACAGTGGCTCTATTGTGCTGAGGTCTTTAATTTTATTGCCACTTAAATTCAGATGTGTGAGGTTCCGACACTTAGCTGCTGAAAAAGCTAGAAAAACTCAAGAGCTAGACTTTTTCAAGTATGAGGTAACCGACCTAAATGACTACCAAGAAAATATGTTCAAGCTCCTCCTGCAACGCACGTATCTTGATGCCTAGAACCGGGATGACAAGGAGGCCCCTGACTTGGATGCGGAGGGCTACGTAGGGGCCTGGATGATGAGGAGGAGGATGAGGATGAGGAAGAGGAAGAATATGAGGAGGATGCTCGGGTAGTGGAAGATGAAGAGGACAAAGAAGAGGAGGAGGAAGAAGGCTATAATGACAGGGAAGTGGACAAGGAGGAAGATAAAGAAGAACTTGGAGGAGAAGAAAGGGGTCAGAAGCAAAAATGAGAACCTGAAGACGAGGGAGAAGATGCCTAAGTGGAATAACCTATTTTGAAAAATTCCTATTGTGATTTCACTGTTTTTACCCATAACCCCCCCAATCCCGCTCCCCAAAAATTTTTTTCTGATTGTAACATCGCTGTGGGAAGGAGAGGGGAAAAGTATACTGGGAGTTGTGGGAGAGGGAGGGCAGGAGTGGGTGGAATAAAGTATTATTTTTATTGCCAAAAAAAAAAAAATCAAACAAGCTAAAGAGTTTTTTTGTTTGTTTTTGTTTTTTTTAAGGAGGCATGAAGTCATTGTTGATATAGTGGCTAAGTCAGGTGTCTCCAAGGGGGTAATATTTGAATAGAGACCGATCATCATTATAAGTTGAGAAAAATGAGGTTTAAGGAGTGACTCATCTAAGGTCACACATCTAGGAACTGTGACAGTTGGAATTTGATGCCAGGCCTTTTCACCAAAGCCCCAAATCGTAAGAGCTGTCCTGAGCCCTTGGAGGGTGGACAGGGACAGGCATGTAGAAGTTCAAGTTTTCTCTTCTGATGAAGGACAGGAAGAATTTTCTCGCTGTCTTCGAAGAATAAAATATTTCTTAATAATGTTAATACCCATGTTTAATTATGATCAAGGCACATTTGCAACCTGCAAATGATAAAAAAAAAATTGATCATTCCACACTGAGTCTACCTGCCATTAATACAAATATGAATGAGAAATAGCAGCAGCTGAAGCGATCCATGTCTTGGACGTTAGGCCTTACATTTGAGCTGATGCAGGAACTGTTACACTTGGACAAGGTAACATGGACGTAACACGAACTCTGACTTCCTTTCCACATGCCATATTCTGGTATTTGGGGCCTCAAATGCAGCACATGAGAAGTCCTTTACATTTCCAAGCTTCCTGGTTATACGATATTGATTAGTTTTTTTTTTTTTCTATTTTATGTCCTGTAATTTCATTTTCAGGCTCATAAACTATATAGTAGCAAACCTAGGCTGTTTCAAATATAATGAGACTTTTCAAGACCTAGAAATGCTTCTGGTTTTCTTCAGCATCATTTTACAATCATTATATCATCTTTTATTTAAACACTTCTTCCAGTGGTTTGGTTGGGTGATTTCTCTGGCTAGTATACGCGGTCTACATTACAAGTGGTAGTTCCCACTTCCATCCCATCACCCACTGATGAGTTAGAACACGTTAGGTCTGGTTTCAGTTTACAAAGATGATTTTGTGTGCAGCAAGTCAATTCATTAACAGCTTGTGCTGAGTTTTATTTTAATGTCCCAGGAATTGGATATTTCATTGAATTCCCCTGTGATATAAAAGAAGTAAGGGAGAGAGACAAGAGAAATCAGGCTTCGGGCTCAGCTTCACCTACAGATAATAGGCTGTGCTCTTCCCACGTGCATTCACCAGCCCTGTGAATTGTTCCAGAAACCACTCTGTGAGGACTCAGCAGACAAGTATACAGGAAGAACTAGGTTAGGAGAGGCTATTGCCCGGTGGAGGGGGGGGGGAGTGGCAGGGAAAGATAACCTTTCTACATGCATTTCTATTTATTGTTAGCACCTAAATCCACACTGATTAAGGCAAATACTCTGGTTCCTCCCAGCTTGGCCCATTGAACCCCAGGCTGTTGGTGGAGACCCCTATGAGGTAGGGCCATGTATCTCATTTTAAACAGGACAGAAAACAAGAGTCCTGTCCCATTTCAAACACAGCATATAGTCAGCTTAGTCTCACTGGGCTAAATTCAAGGTGTCAGTAGGCTGACCATAGGTACCGTTTGAAACGGGACAGTACCATTGTTTTCTGTCCTGTTTAAAATGAGACATCTGGTCAGGTTACTGTGAGGTCCAGCCATGGGCTTCAAGTGCCATAGTTACACACTTCATGTGTGCAGAGGGACATCCGTGTCACGCTGAGAGAGGAAGGGCATGTAAGACCTGGCCTGGACTGCTCAGCCACGAAACAGGGACAGAGGCACAGGCAGAGGCACAGCTCTATATTTCGGGTTCTCTTCCCAGACTCAAGAAAGCCCTTGCCTTTGAGCTTTCCACAAAGAAAGGAGCCTCTGACCTGCGGGGAAGGCAGCAGCAGCAGCCTGCTCCCTGGCACAGGGAACCTCAGCGGCGCTACACTAATGACATATGAGCTGTTGACAGTACTGCCAATGTCTGAATTAAAGTTTATGTACTGACTCATGGGGTGAAGAGAGAATTTTAGAGTCAGGATGTGAAAGTTCTTTTTCTTTCCACATTGGAGGTCATTACAGGAAAGCCTGTTCCTGGCTGCCCGGCCCGTCCTGTGGAGAGCTGGCCCACATGAGCAGCGCTATTTATTGCTACTTCAGGTGAGCTTCCTGCTGATGGCCTCCGTTTTCATCATGGATGACACTAAATCAGTTAGCCAACAGAACACAAAGCGTGCCTATGACTCATGCTGAGAATCTCATGGGAGTCCTGACTGACCCATCCTGCCCTCAACTCCTCACCCAATCCAAGCCAGGCCCAAAGTTCACATCACCTCCTATTTCCCCATGTTGTTGACCCCTCCCTGGCTCTACCATCACTGCCACTCTTGTCTACCTGTATCTCCAGGCTGAATATGGCCTGGTTTGTCTGTGCTCATTTGATCCTCTGCCAGCTGTCCCCCTCATACACACCCTCCAGGCACTGGCTCTGTGGGCCACTGCACCTGCTTCTGCTCCAGCCCACAGTTTCTAAAACTTGGCTGAACATTGGGGTTACCTAGGAAAATTAAAAATAGGATGCTCAAGTTCACTCCAGTGATTCAGTCAGAATCGGTGTCAGGGGCTGCCTGGGCAGGAGTGTGCTTTGAAAGTTCTCCCTGTGACTGGAATGTGCAGCCTGGGTTCAGAGGCCCATGTCCCAGTCTTCACCAACCAAGCCTTTAGGGTCTTGTTCAATGTCATTCTTTCCAAGAAGCCTTCAAGGTCCACTCAAATTAATCCATTTCCGAGTTTTACTCTTAGTGCAAACTTTTTTTGTGTGCTCCTCCCACAATGTGCAATGACATATTCACAGATGTCATTGTTTTGTTTAATGTCTGCCTCCATCATTGGACCCACATTTGGGATTGTGCCCACCTTGTTAGGTGCTGGAGTCTTCTGTGGTTATGAATGTGCCCTGTGGGTAGTGGGTATTTCAGCATGAATTAACTGAAGAAATGACAGCGGCAAGATCAGAGGATGCATGTTCACTCCGTGCACTTGCCGTGGTGTGTGTTTCCAAATAACCAACAGTCATAGCTGTGGGAGGTACTTTGTGAAATTGGAGTTGGGGTAAGGAGGAAAATATGAAGGGAAGATGAGCTCAGGTGAGTAGAAGTAGGCTGATCAGACGTACCATTTTAAACAGGACAGGAAACAACGGTCCTGTCCCATTTCAAAGGGTGCGTGCGGTCAGTCTTGTCTCACTGGGCTAAATGCAAGGTGTCAGTGACTGACCATAGGTACCATTTGAAATGGGACAGCACCACTGTTTTCTGTTCTGTTTAAAACAGTATGACTGGCCAGCCTAAGTAGAAAGTAAAGGCTGAACCACCTGCTAACTACATAGAGGGAAGTCTTGAGTCCTGGTATCAGCAGCCACAGTGCATTTGCTTTAATGTGAAAATGAAATTTCAACTATTGAGCAAACATGACTTTTCCATAATGTCTTGTCTATAATGCAGCTTCACACACTCCGTAGCACACATGTACCCATTTTCAAGAGGCATGATGCCCTTTACAGAATGAACATTTCACATGGCCATTAAGTCAGTTGGGAAGAAGGGATGGGACTGCTTCTCAAGGAGCAGCTGGCATTATGTATAAATATAAATCTCTAGACGGAGAAAGACTTGGGTTGAAATTTGGGCTCCACCAGGTACTTCCTGTTGACTTTGGCCAAGTTACTTCACCTTTTCAAACCTCAGCTTTCTCATCCACAGGTTGGGTTATCCTGGCAGAGCTCTCAGAGAGCTCTTGGGAGGATCATTGGAATCACACACCCCCAACCTCGAGAACTTTACACTGTCCAGCACTTGGTAATCTCTCAGTAAATGCTCAGCAGCTTCAGCTAGGAAAAAGCCAATGCAATATGTGGCAGCTTTTTTGAATCCTGATGTGACTAAAAATTAGACTGCCCAGATATCCTGTTTTAAACAGGACAGAAAACAATGGTACTGTCCTGTTTTAAATGGTATGTATGGTCAATCTAGTCTCACTGGGTTAAATTCAAGGTGTCAGTAAGTTGACCATATGTACCATTTGAAACGGGACAGTACCATTGTTTTCTATCCCATTAAGATGGGACATCTGTTCAGCCTACTGATAATGCCAGCCGGCAAGAACACAAGATGCTATGAGGCAGTGATTCTTGGTAATGTTTCTGATTAAGAATTGTTATTCTGCTATCACAGTTCCAAGGACAGCCTATCTGGGAGTGTGGTATGAAACCTGTCATTCTTCGAGGGGATCTGACCCTGGAGCAGTCAGAGTAGATAAAAAGATGTCTCTGTAGAGTTATAGAAGACCCAGGGATTTCTCTGTGTTCCCCTTCATCTTGCACCTTTTACCTGAGTCCCCCACCTTTCACTAGGCCTGAAGTGAAGAAGGTGCCCCAATAGCTGCTACAGAGGATGTGGACAGAGTCTGCAAGGTGCACGCATTCTGGACTCAAAGCTAGTTAACATTACACATAAAGCAAAAGGTCAGGAATGTTGAAAGCAAAACCAGACCCATTTATATACTGCTTATGGACACCAACATTTAACCTTTTTCTAACCCCAAAGATCTATTTTTGCATTTGTCATCTGCACTATTCAATGTAAGCAGGGAAAAAAGATGCCATGTCCCAGACAAACAAGTTTTGAGAAGTGGATCACAACACCTGTGACATCACTTCTCTGGTGAGTGCCAGGAGAATAGCGTTCAGACACAGGAGAGCAAGAGATTGTGTGCAGGTGTGCATGTGTGCACGAGTGCGCACAGGTATACTTTGGGCTGGGTTCCCCTAGACAGCGGTTCTCAACCTGTGGGTCACGACCCCTTTGGGAGTCAAAAGACCCTTTCACAGGGGTCGCCTAAGACCATTGGAAAACACATATCAGATATTTACATGACGATTCATAACAACAGCAAAATTTTACAGTTATGAAGTAGCAATGAAAATAATGTTATGGGGGTCACCACAACACGAGGAACTGTATTAGAGGGTCGTGGCACTAGGAAGGCTGAGAACCACTGCCCTAGAAGCACACCCTGAGGATCTACGTGCAAGGAGCTTAGTTGGGAGGTGACCCCAGGTACCACTAGCAGATCAGGGGGACTGAGGCAGGAGAGGAGCAACAGATCTTCAGTCAAGCACTACAGGCAAAACTCTGGGGACAATGTGGCTCAGTCCCTCCAGGAAACTGTGGGAAACAGGGAAGGATGCACTTAACGATGATCTCTACCCACACACTTCCTGTCTATGGTGGCTTCTAGCTTATTGTGTGGCCCAGAAAAAGCCTCCAGGCAGAGAGTCCAGGTACAGCACCCCTTTAGCAGGTAGAATGAGTGTCCTGGAAACCGGTATGTGCTTGCAAGGTACAGGCGCATGTCTTGGGCAGTGAGTGGGGCCCAGAGACTCTCAAAGCAAATGCCCAAGCAGGAACAACACAGAGGCAGCCTCTGCTCCTGCAAATGGAACAACTGGGCGAGGCTGCCCAGGCCTCTCCTGCATCAGCAAGCCAATCTCCTTTCATTCTTCTTAATCTCGTCCCCCCTGTGTCCAGGAGCCCGTCAGATATGTGGCTTAGCTTTTGTAGATAAAAAAAAAAAAGCCAATGTCATTTATTATTATATCAAGGAAGGACCTTACTTTGTGCTGTACCCTATCAAGTTTTTGTGGGTTTCTGCGATAAGGACCTCAAAACCAAGGTCCTTGTAATGAAACACCACCGTGGCACTAGGACAGAACCAAAGGAAAGAGTCCACACACAGGCCGTTGAGGGCTTCTCCAAGGGCTGCTGCAGCAGGTGGCCTTGGCCTCGCCTGGCCTCCCCAGGTGACCCTGGCATCTACACTGAGAGCTTGGTCTGGCTCAGTTGTCACAAAGGCCCTGCAACTCACAACCCCTCCTTGCTACCTTTTGATTTGCAGTTTCCATATTAGTAGTCCTTTTAAATCTTAAATGAAATAAAGCCAGGTGACTTTTTATAACTCCCACAACAATTCTGGGGAAAAACTGTTTTTTTCCCTCATTTTTTTTGGTGTACAGTTCTATGAATATTAACACACATATATTCGTAGATCCATGTGAGCCCCAGCGCACAATTAGGATGCAATGTAGCTACTTTTTAACATTTCCCCTATCTCAGATAGACATTTATTATTTTCCTCCTTACTTACTTTATTATATCTTAGGAAAATATCTAACTAGCATAATGAACCTGTGTTTGTCCTGCTGTTATTACTTTGAAACCAAATGAAGTTGGTATGTAACTGATAAAAAAAAGTTGATTAAAAACAAAATAAAGGATGAGGGTTATTCAGATATGATGAAAGTTGTAATGAGGGGAGAGAAATGACTGAACTCTTAGAAATGTTATCTTTACTTGTTCGAGATCAAAATGATTTGGCCTGTGCTGGGGGAGGTCTGTGGGGAGGGGTGGGGAGGAGGTGTGGCACTGTCTGAGACAGTGGGAATTTAATGATTCAGAGCAAGCTACTTATCAACCTCAGGGCACTCTGTGTTCCCAGCTTCTGTTCCAAAGGAAGCCTGGACAGTTTGGGACACAATGTGTGGCAGAATTAGGCACACTCGCCGACAATAACTGTTTCACCAGAGCCTCTCATGCAAAACCAGATTTTTATGTAACCTGAAAAACATGGCACTAACAGAAAGCATCATTCATCTCACCAGCTATGGTTAGTTGTAAAATAGAATGAAGCATTCTTTCCCTATGAAAGACAAAGTGTGGATCTGCTGATTCTTTGGTATTCTTTCTTTAGGACTTTTAATTGGAATTCCCATCTTTACATAACTTTTATATTTAAAATTCTAATTTAAAAAGGGGAAGAAATCTTAACCTTTCCATATTAACTGTCTTTGGCTAAAGTGGTCCACGTCAGAAATATTAGAAGGTTGAATCACACTCCTACAGGCTGTGATATTGAAAAGAAAAATATCTCAGTTAGTCAAAATCCATCTGTGGTTGCTCCGCTTCTTGCAGGAATTCTCTACGAAGCACAGTGAGGAAGCTCTGGACAGAAAGACCACGGGCTGGGTGCAACCCAACTTTGCCACCAAACACTTCCACTGGTTTTCTGGAAGTCACCGCCTGGGTCAGAATTTCACTTTTCTTGTTTGTAGAACAGGGGTTCAGACTGGATTAGCTGGTCAAGTCTTTCAGTCTCTAAAAGCACATGATGCTTTATAATTCTCAGCTTCCTTATTCTCCCCGTCTGGCGAGGAGCAGCGAGGACTATTTGTGGAGCACTCTGTACCCAGAGAGCTGTGGTGGGTGCATTACATGCCAGACCTCACTTCATCTTCAATCTTAGCCTAGAAAAGAGGCATTACTGCCCCTGCCTACAAGGGGGGAGACTGAGGTGCTGAGAAATCATGTTGTGTATGCTAAATTGTAAAGCTCGTAACAGAAAAGCGCAGACAGAATGGAAGCCTAGACTGCCGTTCACACCCACTGAGTTTACTACCACCCTTTGCCTTCCAAAAACAAATCTCAGAAAGGAAATGACATTCCAAGACCAGAGACCCCAGGATCATTTATTTTCCTAAGGTGCCTCAGGCAACTAATGTACTTGGAGTTGAGAATGAACTCTCTGGGACTAGCCCCCACCTGTGGGGGGTTCTTCTACCAAGTTCACAAGCTCTGTGTGCAGACCTCGTGTGCACTGCCCTTCCCCAAGGGAGCAGCTGCAAAGTCTGTGGCACTGGGATTTGTTCAGTTTGGGAAGTAGGTGGCAGGAAAGCAGAGACCTAGGATCATGTCCCCAAAGGAAAGCCTCCAGCTGGGCGAATATTCATTTCCCAGGACACCCTCTGAGGGGCTAACAGACAATGCAATTGTATCAGTCATCCTTTTTGGTTTTGTGTGTGTGTTTGTTACTTCTCTTCTGACTCTCATCATTTGAGAAGGATTTGCGGCCACTCAAAGTAGAGAAAGTGGAGGGTCAGGCAGCGAATTGTCTTGGAGGGCTGAGCAGGATGGTGAATGAATTTAGCCAGAAACATTTCTGCTGTTGTTTTAACACCTGCTTTAATTTGATTCCATTTCAAAAGTACTTATTCAGCACAAAGAAAAAAAGCATATTATAAGAAATACAATTCCAATTATACAAAGAAGAATACACACACACACACACACACACACACACCTTATTTTATTAACTGTAAAATGTCTTCAATTATTAGAAGCACTATAATCTTATGTGCCACCAAAGGAAAAAATATTACCAATTAAGTTTGATACAATTATTTCTTATCCCTCAGAATTTCAATTTTATAATTAATGAGATTTAAAGACTTTTTACATATAGATTTTATCATATATCACTCTTTTACATATGAAAAAGAGAAAGGTAAGTTAAATACATGGGTTAAAGCGTTGCTACAAATTGTTCATGTTCTGAGTTTGGCTCTGTTGAGTCACTTCCACTCAGAAACATCGATGATTTTGTGGGGCTGGTTTGTTTGTTTTTCATTTGCCCACGAAGTATCATCCCCTCAGCCATTGAGAACATTGAGGATATAGCATTTCTTAAAAGAAAGTTCTATCATCTTCAGTATTGTCTTCCAAGCGGACATTCATTCCACAAACTTGGAGGAGCATGTGCAGGAACTAACAATGATCTCATTACTACTGCCTGGCCCACCAGAATTGCACAATGCATGCAATTTCAGGAGGGTAAATAAAATAAAAGAAAAAGAAAAAAAAAGATGCACACAGCTGGTATGACTGTAAATAAATTGGCAGAACCTTCCAAATAGCAATCTGGCACCATCGAGCGCCATAAAACTGTCTGGGGCCCTGCTTTCCTCTAAAATCTAATCATTCAACTTCACCCCTCATGCTTTAAATATAAATATACTCATCCTGACCCATTTACCATTGTCTCAATTAGCCACTTTTTTCATGCATCTGGACCTTTGTGCATGCTAGGACAGTGCCCCTCACTCCCTTCCACTCCCAACTCACCAATACTTCTGTTGACTCTCTGATACTCACTTGTCACTAACTCTGGCTATCTTCCCCTTGAGTCTCAGCTCTCTTCCCAATGCCTGGTGTAGGCGCTTCTTGCAATCTCCCAGCCCCCCACCCCACTACAGTGTAGTTAGCTAGGGATTTGTCTGCACCCACCCCTTGCCATGCAAGTTCTATGGGAAAAGGTCTCCCCACAGAGTCGCCCTCTCGTACAAATTGCCTCCATGATGGCACGCGTGTAGTAGGCTCTCAAGGATATTTATTAATGACTTCAGTAATTTAAAAAACATTTGTTTTAAATATACCGGGAGTGCCAAAAGTATATATACATATTTAAAGAGATGTGGTCTGTGTATTATTACATAAATGCAGATGGTAACCACTTTGAGTGCCTCTTATAATTTCGTAAGTCAAAGGTGACTTCTATTCATCTTTTGTTATCAGTATGTGTTGAGCGTTACAATTTTAATACAATCTTTTCCTTTCTTAAAGTGTATATACACTTTTTGGCACTCTCTGTATATTTTAAATAAATATATAAAATAATATAATAAATATAAAGGTAGGTAACATAATACATAATAGAAATTAACAACATACAATAAATGCTTAATATATGTATATATGAATTCATACTTGTAACAACAAATGAGTTCACAGTCACCATCTGCTAACCCCTCCCTACTCCAGACTTACTTTGTAGAGACTCTGTCTTTGACCAATACTGTCTGCAATTCTTATCATTATTGTTTCCTAACTCATATCTTTTGTTACTTCTTGTGATG
The DNA here is from genome assembly GCA_004026885.1 of Lyroderma lyra. Lineage (NCBI taxonomy): Eukaryota > Metazoa > Chordata > Mammalia > Chiroptera > Megadermatidae > Lyroderma > Lyroderma lyra. The sequence continues at coordinate 29,166 of PVJL010004312.1, forward strand.
TAGCATTCTCCCTATGGCGGATATCAAGCTTCGGGTGATTTAACAATTTGCTGGTTAAAGTCCTGACAATTTAACAGAGTTAAACAATAATCCATTGATTCTTCACTAGGCGAGATAGCTCAGTATTTTTTTTTCTTTGCTTCTTCCTCACAATGTTTGATAGCAATAGCATTATTTTTAATTTTTTCCCTTTGTTTATCATTACAGCGTTTAAAAATAGTCTCAGGCTTTTATGTTTAGATTCAGTCAGTTAAGCCATTGTTTTCCATCATAAGTTGACACTTACTACTTCAATGCAATAAAAGTTATCTCCTGATCTTTGCTCCCTCCCAGAACTTCTATCAGTTCTAACTCTTATTTCACACCATCAAAGTTATTATTAGCATTTGCCTTACATTTTATACTAACAATTAACTTTCCATGTTTTGCTCAATGTTTAGATCCATAATTTGAAAGTCAAAGAGTATAATTTGCATTTTTTGATTATAAAAATCCTGTTTACTGCTAGACCAAGTAGTGTTCTAATATTACAATTTCTTTCTCATGTGTCCAATGCCAATGAAGTAAAATTTATCTTAACATCAAAGCTCAATGGTTTCTCTTTTCTTAAATTCCATTGGTTGTTTAAAGGCATGCTACTTTTTAATTTGCTTTCTATTTGGAGCATGACTTTATTATGTAGCTTTTGTTTTTCCTGGAGTTTTTAGTTGCCTTTCTTGTTCCTGTTGGCAAAAGAAGAATGTGTCTTCATTAAACAATGAAGTTGGCTCTGTCTTCTCATCTTTGTGTTCAAACGTGTATTATATGGTATTCTTTCGCCAAGACTTGTTTTAACTGAGATATATTCTCCCAGAGCCTCTCTCATTCAGACTCAACCTGGGAAGAGTCCCCCCAAGTTCACAGCCCAGATATCATCCTGGGACTTCCCTTTACTTCTCCCTGCTAGAGTCCACTCTTTTCAATCTTCCACACATTTATTTTTTATTTCATTGGGGCACCTTGTTAATTAACTTCCTAAGAAATGTGTGCAAGAAAAAATTTTGGAGATTCTCACTACTTATTATTTAAATTTTGCCTATCTACTTGCCCAGCAGGTTTTTCTGGACATAAAATTCCATATCCACAATGATATTCCTTCATAAAATTGAGGGCATTGCTCCACCCTTGTCTCACATTCATTTCCACTAACGACAAGTCATTTTGGTCTTGTTTATATTCCTTTGTCAATGACCTCCTCAACCCCCACCCCTCCCAATTCTTGGTGTTCTATAATGTCTTGAGGAAGTGTCTTGTATTTGGGAAGACTCTTAAAGGGTCTTTACGTTAGAAAAGATACCTGCTCTTCTATAAGTTCCCAATTTGGAGAATATGAGGAGGATTAAAAAAAATGTTTTGAATAATTTACTTGACCGACCTAGTAGACATGTTTTGCTTTATTTTGCCCTGATTTGCAATTGCTTAGTTCTTTTTCTTTCTTCTATCAATTTTGCTGAAGTGTAACATTCACATCGAATAAAGCACAAATTGTAAGCTTGAAACTTCTTTCCAAGGTGAACACACTTCTGTAACATATACCATCTCAAGACAGGGACATCATGATAACTGAAGCTACTCTATTTGCTTTGTACGCCACTTCCCACCCTCAAGCCACCTCTGTTCTGAAGTCCAAGCACTGTAGGTTAGTTTTGCCTGTCTATGACTTAATGTAAATGGGAGCACATGGTATATACTTTTTGGGATCTGATTTCTCCCATTCAACATTACTTTTGTGAGAGTCATTCATACCGTTGCTTATAATTGTAATCCATTCAAAGAGTGTTCTGTTGTATGAATGCATACAAGGGCTGTTTGAAAAGTACCCAGCCATGTAATATGAAAAATAGAGGCATTGATGGCTGGATTTTTTCTGGACAGCCCTTGTATAATCATACAAGATATTTATTGGATATTTGAGTTGCTTCAGTTTGAAACAGGATGAATTGTGTCTCCCCAAATTCATATATTAGGATCCTCAGCACCTCATGATATGACTGTATTTGAAAATAGGACTTCTAAAGAGGAAATTAAGGTAAAATAAGGTCATTAGGGTTGGCCCTAATTCAACATGACCGATCTCTTTGTATGAAAAGATTAGGACACAGACACACACAGAGGAAAAACCATGTAAGGACACAGGGAGAAGATGGCCATCTACAAGCCAAGGATAAATTCTTGGCTTATCCTTGAGTCTCAGAAAAGACCAACCCCACCAATCCCTGGGGTTTGGATTTCTAGCCTCCAGAATGGTACTTCATTATGGCTGCCCCAGCAAACTGATACAAAACTATTATAATTAATGATTCTGTGAGCAATTTGTATGTGTGTGTGTGTGTGTGTGTGTGTGTGTGTGTGTGTGTATTAGTGAATATATGTATAGATTTCTGCTAGAAATATTCCCTAAAATGGAACTGCTATGTTTTGGAGTGTGTGTATGTTCAGCATAAGTAGATACTGTCGAAGAGATTTTGAAAGTGGTTGCATTGATTTACATTCTCCCCAGTAGTGTGTGAGAGTTCTCAGGGCTCCTTCCAAATCCTTAGTCCTGAACTTCCTTCCACCCACAGCCTAGATAGACTCTTTGCCTTTATTCTGACTCTACCTCATCCCTGGTCCTTCATTGTCAGGTGCTCCTATAGCCCCTTCTGAGCTATCTTATCTTAGTCAGACTTGTTTTGGTTCTATAAGCTCAGATGTTCCCCCTTGTCTCTTTGATTACTGATTGCCTTCCTCCCAAGATGACTTTTTTCTTTTGATCAAAGCTTACATTGACTTTAGCTAGGTGACAGTAGGTAAGTAAAAATTAATCAGACAAATTATTCAGTGTAAATAGAGTAGACTCCTAAGGTGTTTAGTTATATCTTTGGGATAGTCACATTCGCTAAGGCTTAGAAATACGGGGCAGTCTGACAGGGGCCTCTCCCATGTAAGAGATATGTTTGTGCTTCTCAAAGTCCTGAGGAATAAGCAGCTGACTGTCCTTTGTATGAGGTCATTTCTGGACAAGGAAGGCAAGTTCAAAGGTTTTTGCCTTCTTCCAGCTCTGAATTTCCTGTTCAAATTGACAGACACATTCATGTTCCCATTCATTTTCCCACGCTTCATGCTAACTTTTATTCAGATGTCCAAGAGACTTAAGATAGAGTATAAGGCTACTAACACCCCTCAAATAAAAACAAAATTCTAACTCTACCATGTTGCTCATATTTGTTACAATTCAAGACAATTTTTATCACAAGTATGTAAGAGTTTTATCCTTGGGATGAAGGGAAGTGTATAATAGAAGAGAAAGCTTCCCTTAAAAGCCTGTTGCCTCTGGGAGCAGTTTACTTGATGGATGACCCAGAAACTATAGATTAAGAGTCTACTGTACGCAAAGCTCAGACAATACAGCTGGAAGAGCTAGTGACTGCAGGGGCCAGGAGCTGAGAACCTGATGCTGGTGCAGGGCCTGCATGTAAAGTGCATGGCAACATGCGTCACAGGTGCCATCCCTTCAGACATCACACGAAGTACGCAGGGACGCTCATGTCACTCCGCGAATACCAGAGTTCAGAAAAGTTAAGTAAGTTGCCCAAGATTACTCATACATCCTTTAATTTGTGGACTGGAGTTTGAACCTAGGCCTGTCTTGCTCTGGAATTCATGTCCTTTTCATTCTAAACATTCACCAATATTTACAGGATGTAAAGTGAGAGTCGCTGAAATAGATGTGACACTATTTAAAGGAAATAAATGTAAAATCCTTTATTTTGGTTTAAAAATACAAAAATTGTATAGGTACAGGATGGGGAAGATTTGGAGCAGCCACCACTCTTAATATAAGCATGAAATATGTCACAACTACCAATAAAAATTAGTATTAACATCTTAGCTAATTCTGTGAGACATATTCATGAAACCATCCTCTCTTCTGAAGAGTATACAGAAGTGGGTTAGCAGGGAAGATCTGCCATCAAAATAGTTTCCAACATGTAATTAGGTGACCTTGGGTAAGCACTTGTCCTTTCTGAGCCCCAACTTTTTTGAATCTACTTACTGGGGAGAAATGTGTCTCCTAATTCATGATGGTGGTGTAAGAACGAAAGGGTGCATGACACTTGATGTTCAATATGTGTTTGTCCTGCTATGCTCCACTTTGGAGTTGCTCCTGGCTCCAAAGTCCACATCTTAAGGAATAATAATGGCTTTGAATTATCTCCAGAAGAAGATAAGTGGAGGTTGTGCCTGGATCCCATCTCAATGACACGAAGAAGTACAACAAAGACTGGCAAGTTAGAGAGCAGGAAAGAAGGAAGATTTTCTTTGAGTTCTTCCATCATTTAACAAATGTTTCTTGAGTGCTCACAGCATGTCAGACACATTCAAGACATTGTGAATAAGATGGCAAATGGCTTATTCTGTGCCCTCAAGGGACTTCCATTCCAAGAGGAGGTGGGCAGGAAACATCTCAATAGACAAAACAGGGTGAGAGGAAAATTTAAGTGTTATGAAGGTGCAAATGACAGGCTGAGACAGAGGATAATAAAGAGATGGACTGCATTAGACAAGTTGTAGAGGCTTTTTGAGGAGATTATAGATAATTAGAGGCTTGACCAACAGGCAGAAAGTGTGCCTAGTAAGGTCACAGCCTGGGCAGAGGCTCCCAGTGGGAACGAGACAGGGCTGTCCAGGAACTGAGGGAGGGACACACGCTGTGAGTGAGGTCAGAGCTCACGGCGAGGGGGTTGAGGAGACCTCATCTCTGACATGGTTCAAGCACGAGGGAAAGACACCGAGAGCTTGAAGTGGAGGCTTATGTGAGCTGGGTGACACAGCTCCTCCAGAGACTGGATTTGGAGGAGGATGTAGTGAAAGTTTGAGGTCATTTACTCTGGAGACAACAGTGGCCTGGGTAGGTGGTGGTAACAGTGGAAAAGAAGATGGGCAGGCTTTTTACACGCTTTGTAAAGGAAATAAGAAAGATCATACTGCCCGACCAAGAACAAGACCCGATGAAATCCAGAGTCTTCCACCTAGTTCAAGGGTGCACAGCCATCTGAGAAGAATGTTGTTCAGTTCAAAGTTGTATCTAGAGAGGTCTTTGGGATTTTCTTAGTGTTAGTCTAAGATTATCAATCAAATACCCCAAATTCTATATTAATTGCTCATTTGATAAATACCAAAATCCTCTTACAATGTTGATTAAATCATCATACAGAGATATTTTGAGATTAATGAGACACCATCTAATATGACACTTCACAGATCTGCTAGAAAAAGGGCTGGAGGGGGAGCTTCAATCATAAATTATTCCTTAGGCGAAACTCCCTTAATGAGGAAGGATCTAGAACTTTACGGGCACTTGAGGGAGGGAGTGCACAAAGGAGAAATGGCTTCACAGCACCCTCCAGAAACCTCAGCACATTCTGTTGAGAAAGCTCTGGCCCTAACCTTTCTGTTAAGTGATTGGTTTCCTTTTGTCAGAGTAGGATTTGTTAGGACATGAACTCTTCCTTGTTCATAAATACTGCCTCTCAAGGTATTTTCAGATATTGTCAAGTTCTGGGAAATAAACAAATGTTACTTATTTTTGAGACTTTTGTGAACAGTTTCATTTTTATCATTCTCTAATTCTTGGGTCAGAACTGGAATTGGGGCTTAGAACAGTGGTTTGTGTCCTGAACTGTAGAGTAGAGTTACTTGGAGACCTAAGAAAATAATCATGCCCAGGCCATACTCAGGGGAAAAACCAAAGTGGATATTCTTAGTATTTTTGAAGAGCTGCCCAGGTAATTCTAACATAGTCAAGGTTGAGAAAAGTACTATAAACCTTTTGACTCTTACTCTACCGTTTTATTTTGAGAACTTTCTCTTCCCCAAATGATAGTATTAACTAGAAAAATACTTGCTAAATTCAAGGTGGCAGCAGGCTGACCCAGCATACCATTTTATTACTCAGGGAACAGAAAACAACGGTACTGTCCCATTTCCAATGGTACGTGTGGGCAGACCACTGACACCTCAAATTTAGCGCAATGAGCCTAGGTTGACCAGACGTCCCATTTGAAACAAGACAATATCGTTGGTTTTGTTTTTGTTGTTGCTGTTGTTCTGTTGTTGTTGTTGGTTGGTTGGTTTCCTGAGCAAGAGTCGAACCCAGAATCCTGCAGCGACAGCACTGAGATCTAGCCGCTACACCACCAGGGAACCCCCCCCCCCCATCACTGTACCGGTGTTCTTTGTTCCATTTAAAAAGAGATGTCTGGGCAGCCTACTCTTAGGGGCGAGAGGAGTGTCACAAAATGAAGAAAATGTATAAAAGAAGAGGTCAAGAGTCCTACTTCCTTCCCACTGGCCACGGAGGTGGGGTTGTTGAGATTAACAGCAGCTGGTGCTGCCCTTTTCTCCCTCCTGCCTCTGGGCCAGGCAGCCCAGTGTACAGATGCCCCATTCATTGGGCTCCCAGGATGGCTCTGCCCTGCTTTTTCAGTGTAGCCTTTATTTGTCATCTTAAAAATTTCCATTTCAACTTTTAGTCAACAGATTCTCCAACTTCAGCTCTTCTCAGATGGGGATGGGGATGAGGTGAAAAAAAAAAAAAAAAAAAAAAAGACCAACCTGAGCTTTGCAAACAGTTTCAGCAAACCCTCACCCGGGTGAGTGTGTCTCGGGCGCAGAGCTAAGCCTTTTGTCAACACGAGGCTTGTTCCAACTGCACACTGCTTGGCTCACCATCAAAATGGCTTCATCTTATTAGAAGTCTCCAAGCCTTTCGGAGTCAAAACCTGGACGTTTACTGTACACATTAACAGAACTTATTCCACAGGCTCATAATAAATCTTTATAACCACATATGGCCGAGTTATAAATATCAGCTGGGAAGAGCAGTAAAAGCTCAGCATACAGAAAGGTGTCTGCCTGCTTGCAGGCACTTTAGACTTTATTAATTTACTTATTTTATCGAACTGTAACTTTTCAGATCCTGAAGTTAAATCACTAGTGATGTGAAGGGAAGAAAAGCTAATAAAACACTAAAATCGATGCATGAAAAAAATGCAGCAATTAGTTCACTTAGTATATTCCTGTGGGTGTATTGATCTTAAGACAAAACAAAATGAAATGAAACACAAGAAATTCCCAGTGAATTATTTCTTTGTGCCAGGCAGGTGGCGAGAAGCAGATTTTTCCTATGTGTTGTGGTTCTGATACCTCCTTCTTGAAAAAACAAGAAATTGAATTGGATCTTCACTTTCTTGGAAATGTAGAAAATAATAAAGAAAAGAAAGATATGCCCTCAGTTGCCCCTTTAGCACCCAAGCCCTAATAACAGCGCAGGCTACTTTCTGTTTTGCTAAAATCTGTGTCCCTGGGTAAGGCCGGCGTGGGGGTGAGGGAGAGGGCCTAGCCCTGCATGGTGCCACTTACAAATGGAAACCTAGACAATGCAGCTCCGCATTCACACACACAGTTCCAAACTCAAAGGCCTGTTTCAGTTTTGAAACACTGTCATTGCTAAAATTATAGGTGTAATCCTTGCTCTTCTGAGAGGAAGTGACACTTGAGTCTTGTATCTACCTACTTCTTCAGCTGTAACTCTCTTAGTCCCCAACACTTCCAAACCATGGAGTGAAGCACCGCCTTGACAAGACTTTTTTATGTCAGCCATCTTTTCCAGACCTAGGAGGAAAAAAAAAGGCTCAAACACTAAGATATCTGAACTTCAATTGAACTGATTATTATTCAGAATCACCATTCCACTTTCACTTTCTAATATTCTCTTACTAGAGAATTATAAATGTGGATTCTTCTCACGTGATGGTTTGTTTTCAAGATTACTCAATGATTCTAAAGAACATTTCTTTTAATTTTAAACTTTCACTGCTATGCATACAATGCCTTGCTTCGTTGAGGCTTGTTGGCCACCGGAAGTAAAAGATAGGATTTTGGGGCTTGGGAAAGGGCAGAACTTAAAACATGGCGTAGGAGCCAAACCCACAAAATTGCTTGGTTACAAAAATTATATTAACCCTAGATGAGATCCATATCGAAGATATTTCATATGTTTTTTTCTCTTTATATTTCAAAATTCATTTATTAACTGGATCAAAATAGGACTCATATTAAAATATTTTTCATGTAGTATGTGTGAGTCTCTCAAAGTTATGTTGCCCATAAAGTGAGCTCAGAACCATAAAAAACGAAATATAAATATAATATTCAGGCTTAACATATTTTGGTAGCTGCATAAATGTTTATATTATTTTTAAAAATCTAGAAGGAAATGGTTTCTCAAAAATATAACTTACTAGAGAAATTTTAAAGAGTTTAAGGAAAAATTGCTTAGTTTGCTTTCCTCAGACAAATGAAAAAATTATTATCTTTGTAATTTGGAGGTATTTTTAAATTTCATTTTACTGAATAGTTAAAAGCTAATAAATAAGAAATATGTGTACTTTTTTAGGGGGAAAACTATTTTACCAATATTAGGTACATGTTAGAGTACTGCCTATTTCCCAGGTAGGGGAGAAAGACTCTTACTGCTGGAGTAGAAGAAGGCTGGGGAGAGACAGTATCATTTCGATTAGAATTAAACTAATCATTCAAATACTATCCTGTGGGTCTTTTTGCTGTGGTGGGTCTTCCTTCATGGTGTCTTGCCAGGAAAACCCACCCATTTTTTTTCATATGGGTACAGCTTACATTTCAGGAAATAAGAGAAAGTAGTTACTAACAAAAGTAAAATATTATACAATACTATTTCTAATTTCAGCTCATAAGCATTAATTCAAACCATGCATTTAAATAACACGATGCTGCTTTGAGATATATTTATGCTATTGTTAGGTAAATATTAAATAAACATTATTATAATTATTATAAAATAAAATTATTAAAGACACCCTCATTGTCTTCAAATGTCTGCATTAATGAGCACTTGTTATATGGCCCAAACTATTCAGATGGACACTCTGTGGTGAATCAGCTAAGCACCAAGATTTCTGAGTTTTTCCATGTAAAATTTGCAGAAATTACAAGTATTATGAACCATAATGACTCATATTATAGATCATACACATATTATATATATATATGTGTGTGTGTGTGTATATATATATATATATATATATATATATATATATATAGTCAAAATGTTAATACTGGTCATTTAATATTCAAGTTATATCATTATTTTTAAATGGCCTGATTACAGTTTCACTTGATAGATTTTCTTAGGAGTTAAATGTCTATTATATACCACTCCATCACATTGCAGAACACTCCCCACTGCTTTTATCCCTAACTTGGAATTTCCTGGTGGGTCTGTTTTAAGACAGGCTCTAAGGTCAGTAACAATAGAGAGGAGTATTACATTAGGTGACTTTCTTCTCATTATGGGAGATATAAAGACATTACAGAAGATTAAACACAAGCCTTTGCTAATGGGACTTTACTTGCCCTTAGAGTTGGTGGCATTTATCTTTTTGGAAATCTCTGCTGACAGTTAAGTCAGCTCATAAACAATATTTAGAGATTTCAGACACAGGCATTTTCTTCAAAACCGTGGTCAGGTGAATCTTTTTGACTTTCCTATGGACTTTGTATAACAACTGTATCAAGAACTTTTGGAAATTCTTCCTCAAATAAGAATCCCTTTATTGCTAAAGGAAGTACTTGTAGAACTGTGGCAATGCTCCGTGAAAGGGGACACAGCGCGTGTCTCCCGCAGGAGGCACTGCACCGTGTCTGCACTGGGAGGGAACTACACTGATCTGCACATCTGTCGTCACCCAAGGCTCTGTGCTGTGGATTTCACCTCTTTTTTTTGTTTTGTTTTGTCTTTTTGGCTCCAGAGAAATAAAACCTAAGTGTATAGTACCAGGCCTAAATGAAGGGCACAGAAATATCTGTTGGCTGACAGACTTAGGCAAAACTTTGAACATGTTTTCAATCCAATCTCTAAATTAACTGGAGGAGGATTCTGTGAGTTCAGATATTGGAACAGCTAGTTTTATAGACACTCTGAGACCTGACTTTCGCCTGAAGTATCAGTTAACTTTTTTGTGTGTGTGAAGGAAAAGGGGGCAAGGAATGTTTATATTAAATTCTATTCCTCCCTGAATAAGTGTGACCCTCTCGGCATGTTGGAGAGAGACTCCTAAAGATAGCCCTGGTGTGAAACATGTGCTCATATAAGCAGAACTTTCAACACGCATTTGCAGGAGCCAGTTCAATCTTAAACACACTTTTCCTCTCTGTATCCAAAGCCTCGTGTGCAGACGTCAGTCAGAGGCAAAGCAAGGATGCATGAGAAAAACTGAAGAAAGAATGGGAAATTACCATGAGTCTTACAGGGCAGAGGAGGAGCCCAGCTGGAGAGGCATCTGTGGGGAAAATCTGCAAAGTCTCTTTCTCGTTTAGAATTATAGCCCCAGAGCCTACAGCAAGGGCTAGGTTCATAGGAGGCACTTCATAGATACATACTGAATTGGAATAAATTGATAATAAGCCAGGTGAAGATTTATGCTGATTAACTTATCTACTCACTCTCTTAAAAATATTTAATGACTTTTAATACAAATCTAATCTAACATATAGAAGAACAGGAAATAAAAGACATAGTGCCCCATGGAAATCTCTGGGGAGTGGAGGTGGGGTGGGTGAGGGAGAAATGATCAAAACTAGTGCATGTCCATCAGCAGGCAGATCAGTGTAGAGATTTCTCACAAATGTCATAGCAGGGTAGAGACTTCCAATAGGAGGTGACGTGAGCAGTCACCTAGAGTGGTCTGCAAATACTTCGGAGGTGGTGGGGCACAGAATTGCTGTGACACAGCGGAACTGGATTTCCTGTGCTCCTGCTACTGTGTCTTGCTGGGCTGAAATGGACCCCTGCCGTTCCCCACCTGCAAGCTTCCCAGCCTCCTTCAGATACCCATTTGTGGAGACATCCTCCTGAACCACTCACATACAAAAGGCTCAGATCTCCTGAAAGACTAACAGGAGAATGCTAATTCTCAGACTTGGCCACCCACTGCAGCTGCCTGCAGAAGTCTGAACTGCTGAGACTGAGACTTAATTGGCCTTTAAAAGGCCCCATCACCTTAATGCACAGAAACATTTGGAAAAACTACTCTAGGAAAAGACAGTTCTTTTCAGCTGTGCCAAAGTCAGTGATTATTTATCTCCTCCTGCATTTTCTATGGAAAATAAAAAGATTTATGTAAAGCTTGTCCAACCTGTGGCCCGCGGGCCACATGTGTTCCAGGATAGCTTTGAATGCGGCCCAATACAAATTCATAAACTTCCTTAAAATATTATGAAAATTGTGCATGAACCTATTTTTAGCTCATCAGTATCATTAGGTTAGTATATTTTATGTGTGAACCAAGACAATTTTTCTTCTTCCAATGTGGTCCAAGAAGACGAAAGGTTGGATACCCCTGAATACTTTCTATCACTTATGCAGGTATGCTGAAAGGATTTATGAAAGTGAAAGGATTTAAAATAGTGCATTGAGGAAAATATTCTGCCTAAATAATGTGCTGTTCAACCTTTTAGCTCCCCAATCGCACCCCTGGCTTCTGTTCTCTGGGCGCTGGAGTCCTCGATGGCAGTCCTGACCACTCTTCAAGTCTTTTCTAAAGGAAGATTCAAGTGTCAGGTAAATAAGCCTTAAAATATAAATCCATAGCTTGGAAATGGCACCCAATTCACACTAGAAAACAAAATACTTGTTTTGTCAACTGATGAGCATATTCCAACTGAATGGCTCCTTTCTGGTGGTGTTCAAGGGGCACCAAACCTCAGCCAGGCTTGAGCTGGCAGAAGCTGGCCCAGTTGCCCACACAGCAGGGCATCTGCTGAGGTCTGGAGAGACTGGTTGCCCATGGTATCACTAGGTGGACAGAATAGAACTGATTTCTTCACTAGAAGGTTATATTTGGAAACAGTCTGCCCTGTTTTGGCTGCCAAGCCTCTGGACAGGGCTCAGCAATGGGTATGGGAGGTGCCCACCTCATGGGACACATTTCCTGCGTGGCTGTCGTGCCTGCTCAGAGCCGAGAGAGGCGCCCCTGTGGGTGTAGCAGCTGATGTGACTGAGTTCTGCAACCTGGAAGCTCCTCTCTCTGGTGCTGAAAGATCCTGTCCTGAGTCATGTCAGCTCCACACCTACTTTCCTTACAGTATTTGAGGCACAATTTCACGACCACCTACTGACTGTGAGCTGTCAGCCACAGAGCAGGATGCAAAAAGGCACGTAAGGCATGAATCAGCATGGTGTGAAAAGAAATCAGTAACAGCAGTCCAGGCTGTGAGGAGATGGGAAAACATGTTCTGCAGAGAAAAGGGTTTTGATGTGCTGAGAGACAAGTGCTGGACAAACTGACATTCCAAACAGTGCCTGCTACTATTTTCATTGCACTTTACTGTTTATAGAATTCCACAGGCTTCTCTCATTTCACTCTGGCAGTGTTCATCCAAGATGAAGTGACCTTGCAGCAGTTAGAAGCAATGAATTATGTTTTTAAATATGAACATCAGCAGTATGAACATTTCTGGCCAAGTGCTCTCCATCACATTGATGTTCAAACTTTCTTTCCTTCAGATCTGCATGCTGTCAGCAATGCTCACTTTTCCCTAGTGCAGGAGAAGGAAATATTCTACCCATTCTCTACCTAGAATCTTATTGCGGAGTCAACATTTACAACATCCAGTTCTAATCATCCTTCTGGCGACATCTTTCTGAGCCGGAGGGCCTCAGGCAGCACTGCCTGGCCAGGGCCTATCTCTGCTCTGACTGCCTGGCCCTCCAACCTCCCACCCAACTGCAGAATGTGATGAGGGGGGAAGCCCTTCTCTTCCTCATTCACATACCTACCTACACCTGGACATGTAAATGAGACACTTACAAGGGAAAGTGGAATGGTTTCTGCGTAATTTATATCAGAGACCCGAGTACATGAACATGGCTTCTCCACAGATGCAGGAAGATCACACCCAATAATCTGCTATAGGAAGCTAAACCAGTGGAGATTTCTATTTACATTAGCACACTGTTTTGGTTTTTTCTTATTAGAAGAATGAGATAATACATTTTAGATTTTGAAAAGTATAAAAAAGAGATACAGAAAATAGCCTATAACATTTGCTTTCAGATAATTACTATGATTTTGATATATTTACTTCTATGTATGGATAGATAAGCAAAAATTACAACAAAATTACAACCATACTTGATATGTAATTTTAAACTTTGCTTTACAGATTTTAATTTTTAATTTTATAACTAGAAAGTTATAAATGTGGCTTGTTTTCAATATAAGAAAATAAAGTACAGGCAACCCCCATAAAACAGTTGTTAAGTTCCTAAAATCCTGTGATGTGTGAATCCGTGTTATACAAAACAAAGAACTAGTACAAAAAAGTTTCAAAAATTAAAAAAAAAATACCATTATATTTTTATAACTAAGAGAAATATCTTCATTAAAGCAATTTTCACCAAAAGTGTAACATATTACTATGTATTAAATAAAATTTTCTTTGTCATCTAACCACCATTAACCGAGGGTGTTTTCTTTTTGACAAGGTATCTTCAGTCTCGGAACTTCCTTCAGTATAATCTTGACTTCTATTCTCCTTGCAAAAACCCTGTTATTTTAGATTGTAGTGAGAGATCTTTATAAATTTCATTACAGGTGCTAAGCACTTGTGAAGTTCTCTCCTAAACTTTGTGCTTCTTTCAGTGGAAGGATTTTCATTTAGGAAATACGGCTCCAACTGTTCGGCTAAGTCTAGGCCTTTCTTTACGCTTTTTGAAGTGTTTAACTTCTTCGTTTTCACCTTTGCTGTCGTCCCCTGAATTATCTTGGCACACTCCAGATGTCACTTCCTCTAAGTTTCCTTCATCAGTTTCTTCTTCCACCAGTAATTCTTGGATATCTTTCATAGTCATATTGTGGAAACCTTCTCCTTCTAGAGACTTCTCAAGCTCTACTATTGCATTCATTGTGCTTTCTGCTGGCTTGGTTAGATTGTCACTTTGAATAGACTTTGGCCATATATTTTTCCAACAAGTACATAATATCATCCATTTTATTTTTTTGATGGATACATTTATGAGATTAATACAGTCCAAAATTGTAAAATTCAGCAGTCAAATCGCATACGACATTCATGCGCGAATGAAAAATTTCAGATGAGATACCTTTTGCTCTTAAAAGCTTTTGTTACGTTCCATGTTATTCAGGGATTTCCTTAATTCTCAAATGTGTTACAGTGAAACCGTGTTCCAGGGTGCTGTGTTGTACGAGGGTCCCCAAAGCTCGACCCATGTTAGAGCAACACCGTGTTATAGGAGAGCCGTACGATGCGGGGTTACCTGTATTGCAGAAATGAAAAAAAATACAAGACTTTCTCTTTGTTTCACCCCCATCCATTACCACCTTTGAAGGTTTACAGCATAATCTGACAATTCTTTTTCTCTTTTCCAGACACACAAATATGCAAATCTTTGTCCTGAGAACTTCCTGTGTCTTCAGTATTAGTGGAAAATGCTGTGCTGATGGCGACATGTGTATCACAGAGGTGTGCTGAAATTAGTGAGTGCCCCCGCTGGTTTGTTTCTTCAGTTAGATTATCTCAGAACTTTTGTGATTACAAAGTTCTTTCATCTTTCGCCTCACTGCAGATGGTTTTCCCGGGAATAAAATCTTTGAACAAGAATTAGGAAATCGCAGGACAAGAATTTTTGATCAGATTGATTTGTATTACTAAGCTGCCTTCACAAAATATATCACTTCCTACTTTAAGAATATATATTTTATTGCGATTTCAATCACTTCGTGATGTAATTTGGTTAAGATATTTTTGACATTTTGGGTAATTAAATCTATTACATTGCCTTTGTGATTTCTTTTATGTATAGAAAGCCCTTTTCCAACATGAGAACCATTACACTTTCACATAATTTTCTGTATTGTAAATGTTCTTATTTCAGTTTTCACTCTTTCCATTTACTTCTTAATCCAGGTGGAATTTACTTGAGTAGATCACAGAATGTAAGAATATTTTTATTTTTCCAAAAAGAGGTCAATAATTGTTTAGCACCAATCTTTTAAAAATGCCATATTCTTTGATTGGTGGTGGTTCCTTTAACACACAGGTGCCCACTTCTGGTCTGTTGGTGCATCATTGATTAGGCACCCATGCTAGCTGGTTTGATTGTGTGTAGCTCATGGTATTATATAAGTGGTTAAGCAGCTTGGCACTGAAATTAGATGGTCCTGAGCAAACACCTGCCACTGGTAGTGTGACTTTGTGAAGAGGTGCTCACACTCTCTGGCCTCTCTTACAGGAGTAGCGGCCTAAGGTCAGGAAATGCGATAGCTCAGGAAAGATGGCTACAAACCACACAGCTCCTGCTCATTGCCTCTGCTCCCACTGCTGCTGGGAGGAGCCACTTCCTGTATTCCTTCTTTATTGTTTAAGTCCTGGCTAATTTTGCCTGGTTATCTTTCCAGAAAAATTTCTTTGATGCTTTCAAAAGAAATTACATCAAGATTTGATTAAAGGTATTAAACGGATGCATTCATTTGGGAAAAATGGACATTGTGGCATAATTAATTATCCTCTCGACCACATGGCATGCCTTTCTAATTACAAAGATTTTATGAACTTCAGGTAAATTTGGGGGTGATTATGTTTTGCTTTTGTACATTTATTTCTTAAAGTCATTCCTTTCTTTCATGTTTTTTTTGCTTGTGTGATTCATATATTTCCTCATATGCTTATTCATATATTTTTTGAATAAATTATTGTCTATACTTGGAAAGCTAGTATAATTAGTACAGTATCACTGCTTTTGCTACTTCACTTTTACCGAAGAGCTACACTGGTACCTGTTTTCACTAACTGAAAGAAATCCAAAAAGAATTTTCATTTATTTTTACTTTTATGCAAAAAAAAAGTGAAATGCTAAAATAGTGTTCAAAATCTGTTTTGTATAGAGTTGTTATTGAGGCAGTGAACACCCCAGGCAGCAACAGTGGCCCCATCAAGCTCCTTCCCCTTCCTGCTTTTACCATATGTTAGTGTTATTTTAGGTTTTAGGTGGTATTTGGTAGGGTTTAGTAAGTTATTTATTTATTTTTAACACTAGGCGATTTGAAACATATTTTTTTAACAAACATATGACCTGTGCTATTAGAATGTTGGAGAAAGAGCTTTTTGTGGGGATGAGTTCAACGACTTCCTCCTCTGACCCGATGGTAAGTTATTTTTTGAGTTTGGAAATGCTCAAAAAAATTCCCATATAAATCAATGGTAATTGCGTCTTCACTTTGTATAATTTCAGGTTAAGATAAGTTTCATCGAAACACTCTACTTTAGGATAGCAGTGAAACCCTCTGTTTGTTTTCTGTTCAGTGATATTACCCTATTTTGTTATGAGTCCGAAAATTTTCAGCCTCTTTAAAAACTCAGTTGTATCATCCATAAATAATAACTATGCTGTCCCTTCCCAAGTCTAGACCTCTCCTTTGTTACAGATCCTGCAGAATTGGCTACAATGTACAGAACAAAGTAGTGTGAAAAGTCATCCTGGACAGCAGAATACCAAAGTAGCCCC
Organism: Lyroderma lyra; assembly: GCA_004026885.1. Lineage (NCBI taxonomy): Eukaryota > Metazoa > Chordata > Mammalia > Chiroptera > Megadermatidae > Lyroderma > Lyroderma lyra. The sequence goes on from PVJL010004312.1 coordinate 45,811, forward strand.
TTTTTTTGCCTTCTATCTCTGCTACATGTTGAGGGGTCTTGCATTTGCTCTCCCATGTCCCTCAGTCTCTTTATTGGTTTAAGGCAAATCTCAATCGTGCTTACCTAAGAAGTAACTCACTGCTAAGTCACTAAGTCCCGTAATTCATTGCTGCATCTGCCTGCACCTACTCTGCTTCATCTCACCTTTACCCACCTGGCATTTTCCTTCCACCTGGACTTCTTCTCTATCTCTTTCACTGCTGATCCCTCAGGTGACCCTTATTCCTGAGGCCAATTTCTACCATCTCTTGGAAACTTCTTACTTTTTCCTCATTCCTGAAAGAACAGATGTTGCCTGTTCAGAACGCAGAGCTGGGAACTACCTCCTGAGATTCAGTTCGAGGTTGGGGGTTGAGATGAAGAACTGAGACCCCACTGTGGTCTGAGAAATTCAAAATTGTGGCACCCATGCAAAGATCTTCAACACAGGATATTCTGTAAACACATGTCTGGCTTTGGACCTAGTGATTTTAGGGAAACTCACCTATAAACTGTGAGGAATTAGCAGGAATTTTCAGTTAAAATACTGCCATAATATTCTAGACCTCGACCAATGCTGTGATAACTATATTATTCACCAATGTTTCTCTTTATTGCCCCTTTCTACAAGTTTTTCTGTAGAAACAAGATAAATCAGAATGTATTTCAGTGTTTTCTTTTTGGTCTGGCCACATACATCCATCTTGATGGTTTATCTTTGTGATTCTTATCTCATGAGAAACAAGAGTTATCTAGCAATCAATTGTAATTCAACCCTGATCTTGTTTCGCTTCAGTTTAGCAATTCCTGGATGGTACGTCAGTCCACAAATCATGAACATAAGCAAGAGAGATGACAGAAAATTGGATGAAATTGAGAGATGGATATAATAATATCCTTATTACCTTATTAGTTTGAGCTTAAAGGAATATTTTTAGATAAAAACACTCAAAAGTTGCAGTAATTCCTCCTGGTGACTTGGTTTAAAACGAGTAGCACGTGTTGAGATTGGGAGGGCAGAGGATGTGGCCATGGAGCCTTGAAAGCCAAGTAAACTCTACAGGCTGATTGATTCAGAAATTGTGGATGCTGGACTACCTGCCTCCTACTACTTACAGGCTTCGTGACCCCAGGCAACTTACTTATCTTCTCTGTGCCTCAGCTTCCACATTTGTAAAATGGGTATAATAATGGGATGTAGAGGGCTATTACAAGAATTAGATGAGTTAATGTGTGTAAGATGCTGAGGACAGTACCTGACACAAGGTAAGTGCTTTGTGGGTATTTGTTTAAAGCTTCCAGTCAAGCTGCGGGACCTGGCATGAAGTGTGTGTGGACAGAGCCAGGGCAGGTTCAGGTTTTTTGCCTTGTGGAGGTGGTGGTGTGGCTGGAACTGAGAAAATTGATGGGGCTAGGCATTTGCCAGGTGAGGCCTGAGGTCATCAATACACAGCCTTTGAGGTGATATCTAATACAGCTTTGCAGGTGAGAAAAGGAGGCACTGAGAGGTGAGAAGGCTTATCCAATGTACACATGAACAAGTGGTTGATTGAGGGCATGGTGAGAGATCATGGTGACACAGTTCACATTTTAGTGGGACAGAGAGGATTCTATATGGCCCTCCATCACACCCAAGATTGGTTGGGAAGTTTTTTAAAGCAAACAGAAAAGAATTTGCCAGCAATACTGGTGTTTCACAACAGAACAAATAAGAAAACAGAAGGTAGAAAAGAAATGCAAGGAGAAATACTACAGGAAAACACTTTTCTTGACCTTGCTCTCTGATAGTGGGAGTCCAAAAGAAATACCTGACAAAAAGGAGAATTCCACTAAATATAGGAGTACATTTTTTGCCATGTAAAATGCACTCCTGCATATAATTCACACCCAGGTTTTTGGCCCAAACTTTCAGGAAAAAGAAAATCTTTCATTTTAATTTTTTTAATTCAAATTTTTAAGTTTGTTTATATTTAGGTACTTGCTTTTTGTATTACAAAAAATTTTAGCATTTATTTTTTCACATATTATGGTACAAAAAATTTTATGTAACACTTTTAACTTGTAAGCATAAATAAAAGAATTAAAAACATTTATACAGATACCAAATTAGTACTACCTATGTATAATTTGCATCCCTAGTTTTCCCTCACAAATTTGGGCAAAAAGTGCACATTATACACAGCAAAATATGGTATATGAAGAATAAATCTCCCTTCACTGACTAAAAATTTATTACATTCATTCAATAATCATTTCAACATTGAATATAACCCATTACAATAGCTATCTCTGTTTTTTACAGAGATAAAAACAGAGGTGACAATTAAATTCATCATAATTAAGCAATGAATCCAAATTTTGCTAACTCAGTAACAACAAAAAACAATTTTAAAATGGCTAAAGGACATGAAAAGACATTTCTTCAAAGAAGGTATGCAAATGGTCATATGCATATAAAAAGATGCACACTATCACTAATCATTAGGAAAATACAAGTCAAAATTGTAATGAGATATCACTTGTAGCTATTAGAGTAATTATTATTTTTAAAAATCACAAGTATTGATGAGAATGTGGAGAAATTGGAAACTTTGTGCATTGCCGGTGGGAATGTGAAATGGTAACCCTCTGTAGAAAACAGTGTGGTGATTCCTTGAAACATTAAATGTAGAAATCCCATATGATCCAGCAAATCCACTTCTGTATATATACCAAAATCAGGGACTTAAACACATACTCGTACACCAAATAATCATAGCAATATTATTTACAATACTAAAAGTTACAAACAACCCAAGTGCCCATTAATGGATGAATGTATAAACAAATGTGATATGTATTATATATACATAAATGAAATATAACTCAGCTTTTAAAAGGAAAGACATTTTTGATATGTGCTGCAACAGGATGAACCTTTGAAAATATTATGTTAAGTGAAATATGTGTAAAGTATTAGTATGACTTCCAATGCGGTGGTACCTTAGTACTCATCATTAATTGGTTCCTAGAGGTGCAACAAATCCCCAAAACGATGAGTGCCAAGTTTTCCCCATAAGGAATACTGCAGTGGTATCTCAGTACTCATCATTAATTGGTTCTGGGAGGCATGATGAGCGCCAAACAAATGACAAAAATCAGGACAAAGTTTTCACATCAAAATGCATCAAATACTAAATTTGACAAGTTTCAAAGCAGTTGAGTACCAAGGTATGACTGTATTTGAGACACCTAGAATAGTCAAATTCATAGAAACAGAAGTTGAATGGTGGTTTTTCAGGGGCTGGGGGAGTTGTTGTTTAGTAGAGTTTCATTTGGGTATGATGAAAAAGTTCTAGAATGGGTAATGGTGTTGGCAGCACAGCAATGTGAATGTACTTGATACCACTGAGATGTACACTGAAAAATGGTCAAAATGGCCAATACTATACACAAAGACAATTCTCAGTACTCTGACACATCTCAGCTGCTACCTCCCTTTGCTGTAAATGTTCCACTGTCTTCATGTGAACTTTGATATTATGAATTTTACCCCCAGGGAAAAAAGTATCGAGGAGACATCAACCGTGGATATTGAGGAATGCGTTAACGAATCAGCTCTTCATAAGAGTCAAAAGTTACTCTCATATTGCCACTTATTTCCTCAAATAATTTGGCTGATTAGTATATCTGCTTTTAAAAATGTCTATTTTTTAAACTTCTGATTGCCTTGTATTAAATTTATAAAATTCCCAATGCCATTTGCCATTTGCTCACATTTTGCCTTGTGTGTGTTTTTTTTTTTTTTGTGTGTGTGTGTGTGTGTGTGGTTTGTGTGTGTATTTTTTGGAGGGAAGGAGAGTTTAAAATGGTGTCAAAATATGAGAAATAGTAACTGAAAATTATGGAGAATTTCAGTGCATTAACAGTTTTAATGGACCTAAAATGAGTAAGTTCACTTACCTTACTCACCCTGACTCAAGGCATCTACATTTAGAAACATAAGCCTAGTTTTAACCCATTTTGAACATTGTCAAAGCATGTTTATGGATCACGGTATAAGAAAAGCAGCATTTTTACAGGCAAATTTTTCTTCTTAAAAAAAAATTAAAACGTTGTGCTCAAATTGAGCTTGAAATCTAGCCTTGACTTAAATATTACCCCAATGAGCAATTGCAGGTACATTGCCTTCTCTGGCACAATGAATAAATCTTGGAAAGTTAGAGAGCTAGCATGGCTCTTTGGGGAAATGCCTTAAAAATCCCTAGGAAAGGCCAGAAGAGACTGTGTGCCCCTTGTGCTTGTTCCACCTTTTAAAAGATTATTTACTTTCCAACACTTGAAGCATAGTAGTCATGACAGGGGTTAGAGAAGCTCTACTTTATACTTTGAAATGTTGGAATTTCCCACATGATTCTAAATTTTAACTGTCTTTTGGATTTTAATGGTATTAGAAATTGCCAGTTAGGGCTGAGGAAGTGATTTGTAAAAATATGAAGTACTGGGAACCACCTTAAGCAGGAGGCACAGGGTGTCTTTTTCTGCTCATGCAAATAAATTCAGACAGACTATCAACTGTCACTGTCTCTCCATGCTTCTACTTTAGGGTGCGGGAGTCGGGTGCTGTTGGTGGACAAGGGTTGATATAAGAAGAATTTGAATTCAGTAAAATGACAACATTGTTGGGAAACTAGACAGATAATTTCAGCCAAAAAAGATTTTTAAAAAAATGATGTGGAGGGTACTTTCCCCTAGATAATCTGTTCTTTGATAAAATCAACAGGGTTCTATAGAAATAAACCTTTAAGAAATATTGATATTGGCTACCATTTATTGAACTCACACTCTAGGTTAGTCATTATACTAAACCTATTGGATCCACATGGGTTATCGGCATAGTAAATGCTCTGAGAAGTCATGTAGTTAAAAGGTGTTTCATGTATGAATTAATCAGTCTTTGTTATGAAAATATTGCATAACAAAACCCTCAAATCTCAGTGACTTACAACTATCTTGTATTTATTAGAAGTCCACAGATCATCTGTGTTGGTCCAACTGGTACTGCATGTCATATATATATATATATATATATAATGTATGGTGCATATGTTCATTCTTCTGAGACACAGGTTGAAGGAGCAGTGCTTACCTGGAGAAAGCTATTCTCATGGTGGGAAGAAGTACAAAAGGCCAAGCCAAACCATGCATTTGACTTGGATTTAAATTCTCTGTCTGAATGTGGCATATATCATGTCCACTCACATTCCATTGGTCAAAGCAAGCCAAGCAACAATGGGGTGGAGTGCTATCTGTTTCCACAGACTAGGGAGAAAACTGAATGGATATGTACTCAACATTAATACATTCCACATCAGTACATTAATACATTCCATACCAGTACAGGTACCTCAGAAACTTATCTGATACCACACTACTCTTTTTTTAAATTTTGATTTCTCCATATCTCAAAGTACCATTGTTCTGTGAGCATAATTAGAAATGATTTGAGAAAATTCACATAAAAAACTTTTTGTAAAGCACTATGTTTTAATTAATAAAAATGTAAAATAGCCTCTGATGTGATACTTTTTCAGATAAATAATTAAAACATCAATAATATTTTGAATTTATAAATGCTCTTCACTTTGAAGAATTTTATTGACTGATATATTGATATATTTTTGTTCTATCTTTAAACAGCCTGTGAAACAGCTACTACAATCCATTTTTCACAAGTAGAAAATCTAAGTCTCAGCAATATTAGAAATTTCTCAGATTAGAGTAATAGAACCATGACCCAAATCCTGGATACCCATCTCCTAGTCAGTTGAGTAAACCCTGTTCCATGGTCATGTGTATTCAATTGTACCAAAATAATATAAAATGTGCTTAATAGATTTAGAAATTACAACATCAACTTTTGCATAAATTTTATTTAAAATTGTTTCAAATCTATACCAACCAGGGATATGACTCACTAAGAAAGAACCAAAGAGATATCTAGATGATTGTTAACAGGAAAATAAAGGCTATTCTCCTTAAAGCCCATTTATTATATTTATTTGAAGTATAAATTTTTTTTTGATCCAGTTGGGTTTGTCCCAAGATAATATTGTTGTCCAAAAAATGCAAGTAGGCTTTTTTTTCTTGTTTTATAACCACACAAGAAATAGTTGGGATCACGTAGGAAATATTGCTGTAATCATTTCTAAAAAAACATAATCTATTATACCTATGAAAGATTGGGGCCTATGTTTTTACATGACCACAATTAGAGCCCCAAATACACTTTCAAAACTGTATATTTGAACTTTAAAAAAGCAAGAGACTAGTCAATATTCAAGAAGAAAAATAAAGTTCTTCAAAATATGAGAAATCACATTACTCACATTGCAGGTCAGTTGGTTCTATGAAATCAGGTTGTGGAGGTTCAGGCAGCATTATAGATGACTTGGTTTATCAGAAAAACAGTGCTCAGCTCAGAGCCAAATGGCAAAGATTGGAATATAAAGTATTTTCTTCCTTCCTTCCTTTTTCTCTTTCTTTCTTTCTTTTATTTTCTCTTCCTTCCTTCCTTCCTTCCTTGCTTCTTTCCTTTCTACCTTCTCTTTCTTTCTTTCTTTCTTTCTTTCTTTCTTTCTTTCTTTCTTTCTTTCTTTCTTCTTTCTTTCTTTTTTCTTTTTAATTTTGGCTGCATATATTGAAGGAGATCTTTATCAGATCGCACTGGTTGACACTGAGATAAAACAAAGACTTCAGAGATCATACACAATAATAAATACAGAATTTGCAAAAGTAGTTTGGAAAAAATCACTAAAGAAACACAGCAGTCCTCAACAATCAATAAAAGATAACTCTGGGGAAATGGGAAAATTTGATTTCTAGAGTTATCACATTATAATATTCAAAATGGCTAGTTTTCAATGAAAAATGAAAAGCATTCAACAGGAAAGTCTAGCCCATTAACAAGAAAAATTATGTTGAATGAAACCATGCTTGAGGAAGCCCAGCAATTGGACTCACTAGTCACACTTGAAATTATTTGTCTTAACTACAATCAAAGAACTAAAAGAAATCAGGAAGACAATGTAAGAATAAAACATAAATATCAATGAAGTGATGTAAATCATAAAAAGGAAAAAAATAAAAATCTGGATCTACTATGTACAATAATTGAATTGAAAATTTCACTAAAGTAATTCAGCAGCAGATTTGAACAGATGGAATAAAAAAATTGAAAAACTTAAATCTCAATAATCAAAACTATCCAGTCTGAGGAACAGAAAGAAAAAAGAATGAAAACCCCATGAAAACAGCCTAGAAGACACATGGAGTACCAGCAAGAGTACCGACACATAAATTATGATATTTCCATAAGGAGAAGAGAAAAAGAAAGGGAAAAATATGAACATTTGAAGAAATAGTGGCTAAAATCTTCCCAAATTTGATGAATTCAAGGATCTCAAAAACTCTAAATAGAATACACTTTAAGAGTTCACACTGAAACAATTACACATGAACGGTCAAAAGACATTGACTCTTAAAAGTAGCAAGAGAGAATAGATATATTATGTATAGGAAACACTATTTAAAGTATATATCTTATTAACAATAAGATAAATAGCCATTTTTGCATTAGAAATCATGGTAGACAGAAAACAGTGAGATGATATCTTTAAAGGGATGAAAGAAAAAAATTGTCAGTCAGGAATTCTATACCCAGCAAGACTATACACTAAAAATAAAGGGGAAATACATATATTCCAGTATAAAAAAAAATGAGAGAGTTCATCACTAGTAGATCTGCCTAACAAGAAATGCTAAAAGGATCCTTCAAGCTAAAATAAAAGAAAACTGTACTGTAACTTGAAGCTATACAAAGAAGTAAAGGACTCTGATAAAGGTAACTACATAGGTAAATATAAAAGTCAATATTATTGCACTTTAGTCTTGTAACTCCTCTTTTTATTTCCTACGTGATTTAAAAAGACAAATAGATAAAAGTTATAAATCTGTTAATGGGCACACCATGCATAAAGATGTAATTTGTGAAAACATAACATAAAGGTAGGAAATGGAATTGTGTAGGAGCAGAGTTACGTGTTACTGAAAAGGAGTATCAATTTAAACTATACTTTTATACATTTAGAGCTTAATTGTGACCCCTATTGTAACCAGTAGGAATATCTGATAAACATACACAACTGAAAATGAGAAGGGAATCAAAATGGTATCCTACAAACAATACACTAAACACAAAATAAGGCAAATTAAAGAGATAAGGGACAAAAAAAGTATAGAACTAGGCTAACCAGACATCTCATTTTAAATGGGACAGAAAACAAAGGTAATATCTTGTTTCAAATGGTACGTATGGTCAGCCTAGTTTCACTGGACTAAATTCAAGGTATCAGTGGGTTCACCATATGTACCATTTGAAATGGGACAGTACCATTGTGTTCTGTATCATTTAAAATGGGATGCCTGGTCAGTCTATATAAAACACACAAAAAACAAATACCCCTCAAATTACAAATATTCCTTACAAACATAGATGCAAAAATTCTCAACAAAATGCTAACAAACTAAACATAGAACCATATTAAAAAGATTTTACATTATGACCAAGGTGAGATTTTTCCCAGGAATACAAAGATGGTTCAACATATGAAATCTATCAAAATAATGGATCACATTTATAAACAGAAGGGGAAAAACACACATGATCATCTCAACTGTTTCAGAAAGACATTTGAGATAATTAAACACCCTCTCATGACAAAAAGAAATAGAAAACTAGTAATAGTAGGAAACTTGCTCAACATAATAAAAGGTATTTATGAAAAACTGAAAGGTAATATGCTCAATGGTGAATGACTGAAAGCTTTCCTTATAAGACAATGCTTGCTTTCACCACTGCTATTCAATATTGACCAGAAGTTATAACTAGAAAAATTATACAAAAAAAGAAATAAAAGGAATCCAAAATAAATATGAAGAAGAATATCTGTATTCATAGGTGGCATGAGCATATAGATAGAAAAGCCGAAAGAATCTACAATTAAAGAAAAGGCTCTATTGAATTTTAATTAAAAAAAAACAAAAAAGAAAAAGACTCTAACTAATATATAATTTTAGCAAAGCTGCAAGATGTAAGATAAACACACAAGAATCAGTTGCATTTCTTCATACCAGCAATGAAGAATCCAAAAAAGAAATTAAGAAAAATAATTCCATTTATTACAGAATCCAAAAGAATAAAGTAACTGGAATAAATTTAACTAAGGAGGCTAAAGATTTATAAACTACAGAACATTGCCAAAAGAAATTTTAGGAGACCAAAATTAATGGAAAAGCATTACGTTTGTGGATGACATAATATTGTTAAAAGGCAATGCTATCTAAAGGGATCTACAGACTCAATGCAATCCTTATCAAAATTTCAATGGCTTTTAGGAGCAACAATGGAAAAGTTGATTCTCAAATTCATATGGAATTACAGAGACCTGTGAATACCCAAAGTTGTACTGAAATTGAAGAAAAGTTGGAGGTCTTATTCTTCTTAATTTCAAAATTCAACTATAAAACTACAGTATTAAAAACATTGCACTACTTTCATAAGGATAGATACAGACCAATGAAGTGCAATTGAGAGTCCAAAATAAACCCATACATCTATGGCCAATAGTTTCCAGCAGAATACAAAGAATATTCAAGGAGGAAAGATTTTATTTTTCAAAAAATGGTGATAGAATTACTGAATATTCAAATATAAAAAACATGAAGTTGGATTCCCACCTCACACCATACCCAAAAATTAACTCAAAATGAAGCAAAGACCTAAATACAAGAGCTAAAATAATTGAACATTATAAAAAAAAACAGGGGTAAATTTTTATGACTTTGGATTTGGCAATGATTTTTTATATACAAGTATGATTGCAAAACACAAATAATCAAAGGGGAAAATAGATACAGTGGATGTTATAAAATTTAAGAAATTTCATTATTCAAAGGACATTAAAAAGAAAATGAAAAGACAACTCACACAATGAAAGAAAATATTTATAATTTATATATCTGGTAGGGTTTCCATATTTAGACTCCATAAAGAAACTGCTAAAACTCAACAATATAAAAGAAAACAATCCAATATAAAATGTGCAGTTATGTAAACATATCTCCAAAAAGATATATGAATAGCAAACAATGTATCAAAATATATTTAACATTGTTAGTCAGAAGAGAAATACAAATCAAAACCACAATGTAACACTACTTCATAGCCATTAGGATGGCTATAGTAATGATATAAAAAGGCAGGTAGGGGGAAATGTGCTGTCAAAGATGTGGAGAAATTGGAGCCCTTATACATTGCTGATGAGAACGTAAAATGGTTCAGCTGCTATGAAAAATAATTTGATGTTTCCTCAAACAATTAAACCAATTTTCCATATGACTCAGCAAAACTTAGGTACTCCTAAGTTTATACCTAAAAGAATTGAAAACAGGTACTCAAACTAATTCATGTACACATGTTTTTATAGCAGCGCTATTCATAATAGCCAAAATGTAGAAAAAGCCCAAATGTCCATCAATACATGGGTGAGTGAATGAATGAATGAATGAGTAAATAAATTGTGGTATGTATATACGATGGAATACTATTCAACCATAAAAAGAAATGAAGTACTGACATGCTACAATGTGACTGTGTCTTAAAAATGTTATAATAAAGAAAAGAAGCCAAACCCCCCAAAAAATCACATATTGTATGATTCCATTTATATGAAATATCCAGAATAGTTAAATCCACAGAGACAGAATTTTAATTGTTCTTTACTCAAACTGAATGGAAGGAAGAATAAGCTATGGGGTTTTCTTTTGAGAGTGATGAAAATATTTTGAAACTATAGAAGTCGTGGTTGCATAACATTGCAAATGTTCTAAATATCACTGAATTATTCACTTAAAAATGTTTAATCTTTATGTTCTGCGAATTTTACCTCATTTGCAATAATACATGCAAATTTAAAAAATCATTTAAGTGGTCAGAAATCCCAGAATGGAATGCAGAATGTGACAAAACTATCTACCAGCATACTTAATTTTATTGCACTTTGCTGTATTGTGCTTCACAGATATTGTCTTTTTTATTATTATATTTTTTAAAATGCAAGTCTAGAGGCAACCCTGCGTTGAGCAAGTCTACCAGCACAATTTTTCCAACAGCATTTGCTCACTTGGTGTCTATGTGTCACACTTTGGTAATCTCAATACGAGGTCTGACAATTAAGTTCATTAACTTGCCACAATGTACTTATGTTGGCAGCACTGTACAAACAATTTTGTAAGGTTTCACAACTTCGGTATATCTGTTCTCAAAGTTGTGTTCATGTAGATGTGTTGTGGTGTTTTGCTGAATGGCATTCATTATGCTGTTGCGTGCTTTGCGTGCCATCATGAGAAAGTTGGCGCTTGAATTAGAGCAATGAACAAACATCAAATTTCTGGTTAAACTTGGCAAGAGTGGAAGTGAAATCAGGAACATGATAGTCCAAGTATATGGGGATAATGTCATAAAGAAAACAGCAGTGTACAAATAGATTGAACATTTTTCTGAGGGGAGAGAAAGCATCACTGATGAAGAACGGTCAGGTCAGCCCATAATGACCAACTGACAAACATTGCAAAAAATTGTTTAATTGTGCATCAAAATCATCAGCTGACTTTCAGAAGCAAAGCAGACCAAGTAAACACCAATAGAGAAACAGGAAAATCTTAACTGAAAATCTTGGCATGAGAAAGATGTGTACAAAAGTGGTCCCAAAGGAGTTCACCAACAAAGAAAATCAAAGAAGAGCCAAAGTTTGCCAAGACCTTTTGGAGAGGTAAGACAATGTGGTGATGAAACATGGTGTACCAATAGGACCCTGAAACAAAGTGTCAAAGTGCACAATGGAAGTCAGCCAAATCTCCACAATCAAAAAAGTTCTGGTAGTACAAGTCAAGTTAAAACAATGTTACTAACATTTTTTGATATCAAAGGGATTGTTCATTATGAATTTGTACCAAATGGACAAACAGTCAACCAAGTTTACTATTTGGAAGGGCTGAAAAAGCTGTGTGAAAAAGTTAAACGAAATCAACCTGAACTTTTCACCAACAGCTCATGGCTCTTACGTCACAATAATGCACCAGCTCACACAGCACTGTCTATGAGGGAGTTTTTAGCCAGTAAACAAATAAGTGCATTGGAACACCCTTCCTACTCACCTGATCTGAGCCCCAATAACTTTTTTTCTTTACCCAAAGTTAAAAAAACTTTAAAAGGAACGCATTTTAATGACATTCAGGACTTCAAGGACAATATGACAATAATTCTGATGACCATTCCAGAAAAAGCGTTCCAAAATTGCTGTAAAGGGTGGATGCTCTGAGGTGCTGGCATCAGTGCATAGCTTCCCAAGGGGAGTACTTCAAAGGTGACCATGGTGATATTCAGCAATTAGGTATGTAGCGCTCGCTTTTTCTAGGATGAGTTCCCAAACTTAATTGTCAGATCTTGTATTTCAGAATTTTTCATTATTATTATATTTGTTATGGTGATCTATGATCAGTGATATCTGAGAAATTATTCATGAAAGAAAGAGTCAAGCAATGCAACAAACTTTACTGTTGTCTTATTTTTAAAAATTGCCAGTCACCCCAACCTTCAACAACCGGCACCCTGATCCATCAACAGCTATCAACATCAAGGCAAGATGCTTCACCATTAAAAAGATTATGACTCACTGAAAGCTCAGATGATGGTTAGCATTGTTTAGCAATAAAGTATTTTTAATTAAGTCATGTACATTGTTTTTTAGACATAATGATAGTACACCATTAATAAAGTACAGTATTATGTAAATATAACTTGCACTGGAAATATATGTACTGGGAAACCAAAAATCTGTGTGACTCTTTTTATTGCAATATTCACCTTATTGCAGTGGTCTGGAACCAAACCCTCAATATACCCAAAGGATGCCTGTGGAAATACAAGTAGATGAAATTCTCTCACTGAAGAGAACAGGTGTTAACTTAAGTAACTTTGGAAATGAATGGAGACTAAGATGAAAGGCAAAAAACTGTACATAAGAGCTGTGCTCTGTCTGGTTGATAAAATCATTTCCTATGAGGTGTGAGTTAACAATTCTGATACTGCTATACATACATACTAGATTTAAACTACTAGGTGAATACATGGCAGTTGGGTGGGGCCAGGTTTCTCACTATTAGAATAAGAATTTACAGATAAGCAAGAGGAAGAGGTTAGAATGATTCATGCAATAATAAAGTAGAGTTAAAGATTTCATGTTAAACTCATAGTTAGCTTCATATAAATACTAATAGCTACATATAGAAATATTTATATACATGATTAGTATGTACACATTTATCTCCTGGCTCTGTCAGCTGAGAGGTCCTATAAGCAACAACACCCCAGAAAATGCCAGTAGAAACCTAGTTCCCAGATCATGGTATCTAGTACCATTCTTCAATTAAAAAAAAAGCAGAGATCCCTAGAGACATGGCTAATTATAGGAAAGAAAGAGGAAATGTGCAAGATGAGCCTGGAGCATCTTCTAGTGCCAGAAAATATGGATGTGCTCAAAAGTAAAGAAGAAATAAATGAATGAATAAATAAAACCACAGTGATGAAAGTATGTCAAAGTGACACAAAAACCAATGAAAAGAGCTCCCAACAGTCAAAGGTAGAACAATTTGAGTGACAAAGTAAATAAAGTAGTATTGGATTATAAACCAAAGTATAAAATTAATACTCATGGGTCCACACTGACATAAATAAATGATTCAATAAGTGAACAAATGAATAGAGGAGAAAAGACAAACTTCTCATTCAAAGGAATTTTAAATAATTTATGTAGATATTTTACCTCTAAGGACATGGAGCATAAATCCCCATCCCTCAGGTGGGACCTGTGTATAGTGACTTCTTTCCAAAGTATAACAAGGAAAAGGAGAAAGAGTAACTATCCAGTGGAGAGGCTTGCAAATGCTGCTTCAGCCAGGGGTTCAAGGTCCATCTCAGCAGTGATGCCATGTTAATAGTATGTACCCTTGATAGGATGTGATGAGTATGGCACTTAAACTCTGCTGTCTTTCTCAAAACAAATAAAAAAAACAAAACACCCATAAACCCAGTCCAATGATAAGAAGAATATCATGTAAGTTCCAGCTAAGAGACATTCTACAAAATGCCTGACTCTTCCAATTTGTCAAAGTCATAAAAAACCAAGAAAAGAAACTTTCACAGTCAAGAGAAGCCTAAGGAAACATGAATACTAAATATAATGTCATATCCAGGATGCAGTCCTGGAACACAAAAAGAACCAAAGAACTAATAATAACAATCCCAAGGATAAGCTAAGGAAACCTAAATGAAGCATGGACTCATATTAATAATATCATCACCAATGTGCCCATATTGGTTCATGAATGATAACAAAGTACCATGTTAATGTAAGATGTTAATAGGGAAAACTATGCAGGGTATTTGGAATTATACTGTCTTCATAATTTTTCTGTGAATCCAAAACTGTTATAAAAAATACAGGTTATTTTTAAAAAGTAAGAGCTGGCAAAAGTAATCATTGTCAAATTTTATTTTAGTTAGACTAATTAGAGAAATTATGAAAAATGCCCATTTAAGACCTTACCTCTCAGAGGTCTTGATTTAGCAAGTCTGGTATAGAGCATATGTATCCCTTTTTTAATATGCCCCCAAAGTGATTCACAATTTTGAGACCTGAAGGCCAAGAGGAAGACCCCGAGTATATTACCTCTCAGCTTTGGCTTCGTGCATAACCTGTAAAGATAACTGTGACCTTGCCCCCCACTCAGAAAGGAGAGCAGTGTTGTGTTCATGTGACATTTATGTCTCCAAGTCAGTTTTGGAAAGAGGCTTTCCACACTCCGAATTTTTCCTGCTGTGAAAATCAAAGGTGACTCCCCAAAGAGAGGATCCCCAGAAAAAGGGTTAGTGCATTGTCACAGCAGAGCTGTGGATTGACTGTGGGTACAAAGGGGAGTCATCTGTGCCCATCTCCTCACAGGCTGGGGAAAGGCCCAGATCCTTAGGGCGAGGTTCAAGCACCATCATGACCTGGCTCCTGCCTGTCTTCCCACTCCTGTTTCCCAGTCCCTTGTGCCAAGTATGCTCAAGCCAGGCGAAATTCCTTCCTACGTGCTCAGTGCTGTCTCTCACCTCCGCACCTGTGAAACGCCATTCTCTCAGCCTTCATCGTATCTCTCTTCTCACGATCCACTTATGTTCCAAGATGCAGCAAAAATATAGCTTTCACTGTGGATGGCTTTCCTGACCTTCCCAAGAAAATAAAGGCAACTATCCCAGTGGGTTCTGCCACTGATGAGGTAAATCCTACTTCTGGTGGCACTCACCCCACCGCTGTGAGTTTTTCCATTCCCTGGACAGCAGAGGCCATGTGGAATTGACTGCATTCATCTTTGGAACTATGGTTCCTGGTATGTCACCTTGTCAGAGCCAATGTTTCATGAATGTTTATGAATTAATAGAATAATGAATTCTTTAAAAAATTTTTAGTTATATAGTTAGTATACAATATTATATTAATTTCTGGTGTAAAATATAGTGATTTGACATTTATACTGAATTCTTGATTCCACTCTTTGCTCTTCAGAGGAAAAAGAAAAAATGCTGAAGAAATACAAATCATAATAATGATGCAAAGATAAATAGCTAGGGAGGCCTAGGGAAGAAAACGATCATAAATGTATCTCCACAAGGAATTTGACAAACTAATATAAAAAAAGATACGTCTTGTAATTAAGAAGCACTCAGTGAGTACCCTATAGATGTTGAAATAAGTACTTATAGGTTTAAAAACTCAGCATTCAAGAACAACCATCAGCTAACATCAGGAGTTCAACCACTTATATGTTTTGTCTGTAATTAAATTAGAAACTTCTCAAGGGAAAATGTCATTATTACAACCTTGTGCTAACTCCTAGCGGTATTTTGCATACTTCAAATGATGCAATCATCCCAGAAGCTTGTAGGGAAAGTCTCGGTACCTGACATTTTATAGTTAAGAGGCCTGAGGCCAAGCAGGTTTCGGTGGTGCCCATGTTCACTGGCTGGTGAGAAGCCAAGGCTCAGGTTCTGGCATCTGTGCTTCTCACTGTGCTACTACCACCCCACATGTCCCCACCTCTACTGGACCTGGCAGGAGACACCAGGTAATGCTGTGATTTACTGAGAGCTAAATGAGCACTTATAAGTTGATTGATCAATTACTATTATCACTATTAAATATGATGTTAGCTGTGGTGTTGTAGATGCCCTTTATCAGGTTGAGTATGTTTCTTTCTATTCCTTATTTTGGGTTGCTCTAGTGGTAGATATTTTTCAATGGCTTGTCTGCATCTCTTGAAGTGTTTTTTTCTTATTCTACTATTAATATTAATATTATGTATTATTGATTGATATTTATATATTGAATTTACTATGCATTCGTGGATAGATTCCACTTGGTAATGCTGTATAGGCTTTTTTATATGGTGTTAAATTTGGTTTTCTAGTATTTGTTAAGAATTCTTCCATCTATATTCATTGTGATTTCCTTCTTGACCCATCAATTATTCAAAAGCAGGTTGTTCAATTTCCACATATCTTTGCATTTCCCAAATTTCCTTCTGTTACTGATTTTTATTTTGGTTTTACTGAGATATTATTGACATACAGTACTAAGCTTAAGGTGTATGGTGTAATGACTTTACTTACATATATTGTGAAATGAAAACCACAATAAGTTTAGTTAACATCCATTGTCTCATACAGATAAAGAAATAAAAAGAAATTGTTTTTTTCTTGTGATGAGAACTTCCAAGCTCTACTTTATTACCAACTTTCAATATATTTTGTAACAGTGTTAACTATAGTCATTGTGTTGGACATTAATTACATAACATCCCCAATACTTATTTATCTTATAACTGGAAGTCTGTACCTTTTGATCACCTTCATCCAATTCCCCCATCTTGTTATTTATTTCTAATATCATTCCATTGTAGTCTGAGAAAATAATTTATGTGATTTCAATTCTTTTAAATGTATTGACTTATGTTATGGCCTAACATATCATCTATTGTCAAGACTGTTCCATGTGTACTTCCAAAGAATGTGTACTCTGCTGATATTGGTTGAAATATTCTTTAGGTATTTGTTATGTCTCATTGGTTTACATTGTCATTCAAGTTTTCTAATTTCTTGTTAATCTGCTCTCTCATTCTATCATTAAATCTTCAACCATCATTGAATTATTTTCCCCTTTGCTTCTGTCAATTTTTGCTTTAGGTATTTTGGGACTGTGTTGTTAGGTGCATATGTATTTCTAATTGTTATAGCTCATTGGTGAATTGACCCTTTTATAATATACAATGTTCTTCTTTGTCTCTTGTAACAATTTTTTCTTAAAGTTTATTTAGTCTGATACAAGTATGACCACTCAAGTCTCTTTGTTTACTATTTGAATGATTTATATTTTCATTCTTTTACTTTCAAAATGGAAAGATAGACATTCAAATTGCTTTCATAATATGATGAGGTATAAACCAAAAATTCATAATCACATAATATATACAGCCATTAAAAAGGATAAAAAGTCTTAATGGATATTAAACTCATACCAGTGATAGGAACTATAAATCCATCAGATAAAGGAGCAAAGATCATGAAGGGGACAACTTGCCAAAAATGAGGTATGAGCATAATCTAGTTACTTAACTAAAATCAGAAATACACAAAGTGTTACTCAAATGTGACCCACAGCTAACGTTGATCAGAAATTTAGTGCAAATATTTAAAACTTTTGTAGTAGTTTGTCATTGCCTTGGTACCTGAAGGTGTCATCAGTTAATGAGTCTTGTTGAATGTGCAGATGAGTTCAAGCGATGTCAAACTCAAATGATTGATGTACAAGGGGCCCCACATAAATTCCAGTCATGCAGTAGGCCTACATAGTACTCAACAGCAGATTGGAAATAAAATATAATATTGGTGATTCATTATGGATGGCTTAAGATACACTGAATTAAAAAAATATGCTTGCAATATTTTTCTTGTTGAATCATAGTTTACAAAAGAAAAGCAAGATACCTCAATACTGTCATTTTGTGAATGACCACACCTACTGATAACAGTGTAACTAATGTAGACCTAAAATTATCTATAACCATTGAATAATTACTTCTACAATCAATCCTATGGGGGTAATTCAATTGCTGATTAAGAATTACACACAACGACAATCACTGTCTTATGTAAAATTGGAAAACTCTAACTTAAATTCATAGCAATAAGAAGACACTAAATTTATTTATACATTTATATGTTGTAATATTACTTAGCCATTATAAAGTATGTTTACAGGGGCTTAAAAGTAGGCTTTATAAAAATAAAATAATAGGTACTTGTTTTAGAATATACAGAAAAAGATATAAGAAAATAAAACTCAGTAATCCTAACATTCAAAGGTAAATAAATTTTGGTGTTTTTTTTTCCTTGAGTACTTGTTACATTTATTTTATACATATATACACACAATTGACTTCATATATTTAAGCACATCTTTACCCTCCCTTTTTATTAATTTGATATCATTATGTGAGCCTTTTCACACCTGTATTAATTAGTGGTTATTAGCTAGTGTTCAGTGGCTCACAACAACACAAGTCTGTTTCTTTCTAATTTATATTTCCATTTCTGGTTAGCAGAAGATCCCTACTTATTATCAGCACTCAGCCATGTCACTTCAAATATTGTTGGTCTCCATGCTAAACCTGGAGTGTTTCCCTTCAGCAATTAAATATTTCAGCCTGGAAATGATGCATGTCACTCCTGCTCATGACTCATTGTCAGGCAGTCCCAGGGCCCCACCCAAATGCAAGGTGTCCAGGAAGTGTAGGCCTCCCACAAGCCCGGAAAGTGGGAGCTGAAAACATTTGTAAAAGAGCACCAATCACTGCCATGCAAGAGTCCCAAGCCCCATTGCCCTAAGGCAATAGCATTCCATCCCAGGAATATACTCTAATTTATCCAGTCATCCCTCCTCTCCCAACCCCTCCCTCTTCTCCCCTCCCTAACCCACTTGTCCCCAAATAAACATTAAACTATTGATTGTGTCCATGGGTTATTTGTTTGTTTGTTCTTTTTTGTTATTGTTGTTGCTTTCAGTTTTATATTCCACATATGAGTGAAGTCATACAGTTCTTTGTTCTTTCTGTCTGGCTTATTTCACTAAGCATGATGATCTCCAGGTCCATTCATTTTGTTGCAAATGGCAGTATTTCATATTTTCTTATAGCTGAGTAATATTCCATTGTGTATATGTACCACAGCTTCTTTATCTAGTCATCTGTCGCAGGGCACTTGGGTTGTTTCCATGTTTTGGCCACTGTGAATAGCGCTGCGATGAACATTGGTGTACATAAGTCTTTGTGGACAAAGGTTTTCAAGTTTTTTAGGTAGATCCCCAGAAGGGGGATTGCTGGGTCACATGGTAGTTCCATTCTCAATTTTCTGAGGAACCTCCACATTGTCCTCCACAGTGTTTGTACCAGTTTGCATTCCCACCAGCAGTGTGTGAGAGTTCCTTTTTCTCCACATCCTCTCCAGCACTTGTTATTCCTTGTCTTGTTGATAACAGCCATTCTCACAGGTGTGAGGTGGTATCTCATTGTGGTTTTGATTTGCATTTCCCTGATAGCTAATGAGGATGAGCACTTTTTCATATGTCTGCTGGCCATTTGTATTTCTTCGTGGGAAGAGTGTCTGTTTAGTTCTTCTGTTGGGTAAGTTATTTAACCTCGCTGGCCTGGGTTTTCTCATTGGTAAGATTGGTGCAATGAGAGTACCTATCTCATAGGGTTGTTGTGATAATCAAATGAGTAAACAAACTGCGCTAAGCGCTTAGAAAAATCCCATACTGCATATTGCAAATGTTATCTATTTAGTTAAAAATAAAAATACACAAACCAAGATAAAATGATTTACATACATACACCACATATGTTTTTGCAAATAAAAGACGAAAGTATGGGAGATTATTCCTAATCTGTGAATCTTTAGAGCCAGGAAATGGGAAGAGGAGAAGCCAGAGAAGTTGGCTTTTATCTTCTGTGAATTGCTAGAAATGCTGCCAATTAAGATGTGTGTAATATATTATTTGAGCTATTAAAAATGCAAGTGGCAGTTAATTTTTTAAAATTTAATTCATAGAATTGGTCTCTTCACATAGAGTAATTACTTCCCTGGAATCATTTTATAACTATGTATATATTATGGGTTGACTCTTAATTTGCTTCATAATCTACTGCATACTGACTGATTTATATCATTATACAGTTGACTGAAGGATCAATTCTCTTTTATATATTCAACTTTCAATTAATTTTTATTGAACTTATATGTTTCAGGCACTGAAGTAGGAAATAGAATTTCAAAAGTTAACGTAATCAAGTTATGTTCCTAGTAAAAGAGAAAGATATGAATAACCAAAAACTTAACAGGATAAATGTTTGGGAGAGATATGCACTAAGGAACTCAAGGGATGCCAAGAGAGAAGTTAATTCTGCCAGGAGACTGATCACTCTACAAAAACAGAGGTCCTGCGCTCTTCATCGCCATACATCCCTAGCACCTGGCACTGTTGAGGAAGAGGCTGAGGAGACAGAGATCTGGAACATGAAAAACAGTGAAGTACAAAAAGGAATAAGGGTGGGCGTAGAATGTTTGGGAGCAAAGATGGATGACACCTCAACAAGGTGGCCCAGTTGCTATCTCCTTACATTTCCCAGCATTCATGGGGTCAAGATATGGCCCTTTCTATGCAAATGAACTGAGTGCTCTATTTTTGCCAAATTTTTGAGGGAAAAATGAGGAGACACATTATACATGGGTATTACTAATTGCTTACCTATATAAATGTTTTTAATTCTTTTATTTATGCTTGTGAGTTAAAAATGTTACATAAAATTTCCTATACCAGGGAGTTCCCTGATGGTGTAGTGGCTTAAGGCTTCAGCGCTGGCGCTGTCAGTGCTGCGGCCTGGGTTCGATTCCCAGTCAGGGAGCTACCCACATAGCAAAAAAAAAAAAAAAAAAAAAAAAAAAAAAAAAAAAAAAAAAAAAAATTTCCTATACCATAACATGTTATAAAATAAGTGCTAAAATTCCTTTACAATACAAAAACAAGTACCTAAATATAAACAAAGAAAAATTTGCATTAAAAAAATTAAAATGAACGTTTTCCCTCAAAGTTTGGGCCCAAAACGTGGGTATGCATTATACACAGGAGCACATTATACATAGCAAAATGTGGTA
This sequence comes from Lyroderma lyra, assembly GCA_004026885.1. Taxonomy (NCBI): domain Eukaryota; kingdom Metazoa; phylum Chordata; class Mammalia; order Chiroptera; family Megadermatidae; genus Lyroderma; species Lyroderma lyra. The sequence goes on from PVJL010004312.1 coordinate 67,240, forward strand.
GCTAACTAGAATTTACCACAACCACTCCAAAAAGAAAGTCCTTGGCACCTGTTTTGATGTCAAGTGACATTGTGAATAACACTGTTCTTATTATATATCAACAGTCTGAACTCTAAACAAATATTAAAATTGGGGCCATGACAAAGTCTTTAGATCAGACGTTGGTCTTTCTCATTTCACCCATTTTCACATGACTCTTCCACCTACATTTGACCCAGCAATGAGGTGGCTGTAATTATTCTCTAAAATGAAAATGGTATCCCCAAATTACAACTTCTTCAGAAAGTGAAGTGTGAAAAAGTTCGTGCAACATGATGTTCTTTCAGTAAAAATGAGCTCATGGTTAAGCAGACTGCAGCTATATGAAAACACTCATTTAGTATGCATGGTTTATTTTTCTTAGATGCCAATTAAAATTAGTTATCAGTCACTTAAATGTTTTCCTTCCAAGGCTAAATGTACAAAGGTCTAAGTGTCAAATGAGGCTAAATACTGCTGTCTCCATAGCACCATATGAAGTTGCAAATATACTGCCAGTTGGACGAACATAGACAGTTTTGTGTTGGTAAAGCCTCGGGAGCGGCCATAGATTGATTAAATGTAATTTTAAAACAGAATAGACATAAAGCAATATTTTATCATTGGAAAACACCATGTCTTCTCATTTTTGTTGTCAAAAGTTTTACTGGTCAAAACTAAAACATCCCTTAATCATGTCTGAATTTTGTACTCCTAAATTAAGAGAATAGCAATTTACAGATCCAATTTTCAAAATAAAGTGGAATTCAATACAACTTTATCTTCAAAACTAAAATTAATGACCTTTTACTTTTAATATTGAAATGTTATAAAACAAAGTTAATAATAGTTGTAATAATTGAACATGATATTCAATAATAAAATATATAATTTCTTAATGTTATATTTTTAAATCGATTACAAGTACCAATTCAACTAAAATTAACTATGTATTTACCTTGTTATTCTAGGTCTGAAATTTCTTTCTTCAAAAAGAGCTGTAATCATTGTTATTTCCTTTTTGGTGAAGTCATTTAATAGTCAAAAATGTATTAAATACTTTTAGCATCAACTAAGTAATTTTACTTGATAATCTATTTATTTTCTAAAAGCACAAGATAATTTGTAAAATAGAAATTCATTTGTTTAAGCACAAACACATTTCTCACAAAAATACGTGCCTGTCCCCAACTCAAGGTATTTCCTTTGAAACTCCCCAACTGCTGATTTTCAATCAATCATTCTATTAAAATAAATTTGTCAACTGAAATGAAAACATCCAACAATGCCTTTATATGTATGGTATTACTTGTATGGATAATAATGCAGATATTACATATACCTTAGAAAAGTCCTTTTTAATTAAAAAAAAGAAAGAAAATGAAGCATCTCACACATTCAGAAGGCACACAATGACTCTTGAAATATCGAGGCCTAGAATAGTCCCCAAGTGTTGCTTTTGCTGACTTACTCAGGAAAGGAAAAAGAAATGCAGCGAGCTCTAGAGTCTGGCCGTGCCTGCGAAGACCTCACCCAGAGCGATCGGACGCATATGGACGCCATTTGTAACCAGGGGAGAGAACCCACGGGTCAGCCTAACCTTTGGTGTCTGTCTATCCATCTGTTTTCACATTAGTTGCAAATTATAGAATCCTCCAGACCCAAATGACCATAAATCAGTACTATGAGCATGTACACTTTTCCCATCTGTCATAAAACAATGAATTAAATTCATGCCTGTCAAAATAGGCTGCGGCAAAATGGCCTTCTTCTGCAGCCGAAGGAATACAAAGCCCCACCTCATCGCTGTAATTTATGGCCTCCGTGGGGCTTCGGGGTGATTAGGCCTTGGCCCACCAACACGCAGAAAAACAGTAGGAACTCCAATAACCCCAAATGGAAATCTCGGGTCAAATTTATCAAACAAATCAGAGAGAAATCTATTTCTGTTTGGAAAAGGAGGAGATATATTGCATGTTTAGTGTGCACGCACCGCTTTGGAACTTTTGGCTATTCGGTATTTGTGAGTTTTGGAATTTCTTGCTTAAATAGTATCACCAAAGGACATGTAATGTATTAGACATGAGCCATTTTTAGCCAAATAAAATATACAACTTTAAGCAAAGAGGTTTTTCAATGTTAACATCAACATATTTGTGCAAATGATGTAACTGAAAAATTTCTAGGTAGACCTAAAAAAAGCATAGCTTTAGTACTGGAAAAATACACTGGGAGAAAATGAAATATGTTAGCATTAGGAACCCAAAAAAGGTAATAAAAAGGGGGGCGGGGGGAGCCAAAGCGATAAGGTGTGTGTATGGACTTCATTTCATGCCAATGGCTTTATATCAGTCCTGCCACACAGTAAATGTTTCTTTAAAACTTCCCTCCTGTAAAACTACCTTAAAGTCAGATGCCAAGCAAAGAGGCAGAGAAAGAACAGCACAATCCTAGGAAGGCAAAAATACTGAGATTCACCTTACAAAAATGATTGGTTACAGTCAGATGTGGTGAAAAATAAACGGAGATCATTTGGTTGTGGAGGGCGGGGAAGGAGGAGGGTTGCAAACAAAGGCGTGTGTGCTACGAAGTCATCTGGAGGTTTTGGCACTCGCCCCTCATTATAAGTCACAGTGTGCTTGAACTGGTGTTTACCACGTTGGCCTGCAGGCATTCATTCAATCAGAAAGTCGTATTTCACCAAACACCCCTGCTGTATTAGAAATGTTCGGCAGGGTTAGAGCCAGCGAAATGAGAAGATGATGTGGCAGTACGGTATGTCATAGATCTGGTTAATATCCAGCCGTGAATTATTGTGTCTTTAAGAGAAATTCCCTAGGTGTTCAGTATCACTTCCAATGCACTAGAACCCGCGTCCAACAACAGTTCTCAGGTCGTTGGCAAAATATTGTCCCTGCCAGGAGTAATGATGCTCAGGCTTCAACTCTGGTACTCAAGCTGTGTCACTCTGTGGGTTCCCAGCAATGTGAACCCACAGAGATGGGGCGCGTCCCCAACATCCAGCACTGAGCAGCGTTTTATGGCTGAAATGCCTCTGCTTTTATTTACTGCCTCTGCATATTGGGGGCTGTGGAAGGGTATTGTGTTTCATGCCCGCGGCAAGGTGCAGCAAAGGGAATTTTGGAATCAGGCTTTGGAAACACTTTACTGGTGCTGTGGTTTACTTGTCTTAAAAAGATAAGCAGAACTAGAAATGTCTATTTGATATAGATATTGTGAAAAGTAAACTTAATAAGTTTGGCGGAATTTCAAGATGGTGGCTTCCCAATAAATAAGAGCCTTCTTTTGGGCCTTCCCTTACTCTCTTTTTCTCCTCTCCTACTTCCTTTTTCCATTTTTTTCTTCTGTCATTGTCTTTCCTTTCTTTCATTCTTTCCCATTGGTTTTCTCTCTTTATCTTTTTCTATTTTCTTTCTTTCCTTCTGCTTTTTCCCCACTCTTTCTGTCTCTCCTTTATATGTGATGCCGATCATTCATGCATGCATGCAGCGGTTCAAGTGCCTGAACTACTTCTTGCGTATATGAAGAATTTTATAGAAGACTGAGATATTAAACACCACATTGCACACTTATTTATTAATTATGGCAGCAAAAATAGCTGAGAGTGAAGTCTCCCCGTTGCTTTGAGAACACAGAACAGCGGGGTGGAATCTGATCATGCATCAGTTTTCTGTACCACTAAGCTAAGAAGTCCCACCCCAAACCAAATGAAAAAATCAAGGTTGTTTTCCTCTAAGGCACATCATAGAAGTTATCATTATAACCACTGCTTTATTACTTCATACCCAATAAAGTGACTCACTGTTTGTTTTATTGCAGCCTTGTATTTTTTTTAATGGGAAACTGTAGTAGCTCCTATTACGTGAAACTGACCACCAATAACTGCAGGCTTATTTTATTTGAGAGAGAATTTATTAAATAAGAACATATGTTTGGAAGAGAAGAGAATATGCCACTGAGTTTCTGTTCTCCTATTTACTTCCCAAACCGAAGGTTATAGAAGCCACTTGCAATTCATTAAACCTGTCCCCTGCCATCTGAATCCATTGCCAACAGCACTCATCAAAATCAAGTGGTGAAATTAAAAAATAATTAAAACTTCTAAAGATAAAGTTGCAGATGGAAATTGTTTCAGGAGAGAGCTAGTGCAAAACAATTACTGAATGGACAAAAATCATTTCATTCTGTTTAATTTAAATTTAGTACACTATTTTTTTCCAGTTCTAGCAACGCATACACACAAACACTTGTGCCAAAAATTTGATCACAGACATCAAATATATATCAACAGATTTTAAGAGTTTGAAGGAAATTAATGTATCTATATAAAATTTATATTTGATTCATAATAAACCTGTTTTCCTTTTAAATCTCCATTTTCATGTATACATGTGCTTACAAAACATTTTTTCCTTCAAATTAGTAAGTTGTTTTTTTTTTACATGCTTTTTGTGTCCATTCATGTTTGGTGTCTTCTAACAAGACATTTGAAAATCGGGCTAACTTACTGGTAGATTCTTGAAAACTCGACAGGGAAGGAGGAAAACTGTATGATTTCATCCTAGATGGTGATTAGTGACATACGAGCATATGAACAAAGATTTTGTGAAAATATGGAGTTCCTGTACTTTCGCTTCACTTTTGGCAAGGGAAATAATCTTGAGGAGGTGTTATAGCTGGTTGGCTTTATGTTTCTAACCAAAATTCTCTCCAAAAGAATCCTTCACCCTAAGACCCGAAAGAGGAAGGAGAGTTGCACAGAGGCCTTCCCGAAGCAAAAACCTCTGCTCTTCAGACTCTGCTGCAAATATCCGGAGCAACTTCAATGGTCTGCAGCTACAGACGGACACAGTCGCAGGGTCTTAGTAGCCCATTACTGCAAATTATTTATTTTCCTCTTTTTGTATCCATGATATTTTAAATATGAGCTTTAGCCATTAAACTGTGGCGAGTTAGAGAGAACAGTCTGCAGCAGCATGGAGCAGGAAACCCTGCAGGAAAGCTGTATAAATCCAGGCTGACATGAGGAGAAATGAGAAAGGAGCTCAGAGGCCCCCTTGGGAGTGGCAAGTTGAGGAGCCCTCATAGGCATATGGCTTAGTGGGTGTAGGGCCAGAGCTGGATTGAGATCCAGGAAGGTTAGTAAAAGGGAAAAGTGATGTCCCCAGTCAGTGCTAAAGTGTATGCAAGTGAAATAAAACAAAATAACTCTGAGATATATA
>PVJL010004312.1:77500-112758 GCA_004026885.1 Lyroderma lyra
GCATTTTTGTATTTTGCAAAATTTAAAATCACACATTGTATGAGAAAAAGTTGTAATGAAAAATTTCAATTGAAATGTTCATGTTTTTGGTTTTAGGTCTTGACTTCAGACTATCTGCAGGAACAAAATCAGAAATATAGGCAGAAATTAATTAGAGTTACAAAAACCCAAAAACCAGGAACCATCTTAAAGAGTGATATTGGGTAAAAGGCATAGTTTCTGCAGATGCCACCATGCAATGATGTTTATATTCCTGTTTTGTTCTCAGTCTTGTTTTATTCTTGCAGAGCTTCTAGAGAGCGTGCGTGCACTGGTGAAGGGGAGAGGGAGGCTGGCGTGTACAGTTCTCAGTGAAAACTGTTTGGCAGCCTCCTTTTATTTTTAGGCATATTTCCTGAGAATGAAATGTGATAATCTGAGAATATTGAAAGAAAAACAGAACAAACTTTAATACACTGTAATACTTTAGCTATGCAAATACAGAAACACACAGATACAGAGCCAGCATTTAGAGACAAAAACTGTAAAAAAAAAAAACAAAAACATCAAAATGTCGCCAAGGTTATCCCTGTGATGTGATAATAAGAAGCATTAATTTTTTTCTTTATAGTGTTTTCTGTATTTTCAAAATATTACATAATGAGACAGTAATTTAATTACCAGAAAAAAACATATTTTAAAAATTAAATACCACATATGGTTTATCCAAATTAGTGACATTATTTCTACCTTTTTCCAAAATCTCTCACTACGTGACAGTTTAGAGAAATAAATTTGATTGTGTTTTGAGGATTGTATGCTATCACATTGAACAATTAGAGAAACCCCTTGAATATTGCAAAACTGGCTTCAAAATCATGCTTTTCTGTACAGTGTTCCTTCCTCAAACTTTTTCTCTCCTTCCCTTTGAATCTTAATTCTACTGAACACTTTATGGTTTATACCTTGAAAACTTATTAATGAGGAGATATTTGTAGGATTATTTTTATTGCTGTTGTTTGTTTGTCTCTTCTATGTAGTCTGTTAAAGAGGTACTTAATGAAGACCTTGCCGGTATCTTGTGTTCATGTTGCTGCTAAATTAATTAGAGTTACAAATGTAACTGAAGTATTATGCACCTTTCTCTTAGCTTCAGGGAAGGAGAGTATTGGGGGTCAGTTAAGGGAGGAAGTGTGGAGTGAAACTGAGGGTTTTCATGGTCAAAGATTGGAGGGGCCCATCCCAGGAAAGACGAACAGCCACCCTGCAGAGAAGGGTGGGGTCCCATGGATGGGGAAGATCAGAAATGGCTCCAATTCCTGCCCAAACCGGAAAATCCCATGGGGTGGGGGTGGGGGGGAATGGGGTATGGAGGTGCAGTGCCAAATGCCAGGCCCTAGGCAGCAAAGGTCTCAGCAGGTGAACATGGCTAAAGGAGGGCTGGCCAGCCTCAAATGGACCATGAGGGCAGGAGCTAGGAGCAATGCCATTGACAGCTAGTCACCAACAACTGAAGTCAGGAACTGGCCCTATTTCCTTTGACTAAGTTATCCCAGAGGTGGTCTGGAATTGTGGGAGAGGATAAAATAAGGACTACTCGGAAACTAACAGATCCTGGATTTGTTACCTAGGCTGGTGAGTGGGAGCTTAAGCTACATTTAATTTGATGATTTGTTTTTGCTTTTTAGAGACAGAACCATGGCATTTTTATACTCTGAGTGTCATGAAAAATTAATGCTTGTCTTAATAAATAAAAAGCATTTCTAAAATAAAATTATTTGTAAGTCATAATTAATAACCACATATAAAAAGCAATCCCTACAAATTCTGGTCAAAAGGCTGGGCTGACTAATTGAAATCAGGATCCTGAGTCTGAAGATGTTCTTTCTCCTGCCAAATCAGAGTTTAAGAATGAAGTTTATCTGACTTGTCTCCAGGGCTGGGTGGTGCCCTGTAGAAATAACCTGTGCAGAGCCTAGTTCCACTCCGCAGTGTTCCAGGGCATGCTGGAATTTTCAAGGAGTCAAGGCTTTCTTGCTGAAAATTCCATTAAAGCTCCAGAGAGAAGTCATGAATTTTCCAAATCCATTCTTTTTTCTTTGTCCCTTGAGGATGAAAGTCCGAATGTGCATCTCCAATACTATACTTTCCACGGACTTTCAAGACTTCTGCACAGATCCACAGATCCTTTTGCAAAACCTGGGGGCAGTGGAGGGGGAGGCAAATGTGTTTCAACCTTGGGGATTTTAGAATTTTAATCTGGTGCACATGGCACATTGCAACCTCAGTGGGGTCCAGGGAATCAGCCTGTAATCAAATGCATTGATAGGTCTGCTTTGAGTGTATGAACATTCCCAGAGGGCAAAACCAGGACAGCCAAGGGCCTCATGTTGGGTCAGGCCAGATTTTGCTGTCAAAAGAGTCATGAAAAAAATGTTTATTTCTTGGAGATTTATGGATTCTTGAATTGTGGATAAGATGTCATGGACCTGTATCTAATCTACCTTCTTCAAACTTTAAACTAAATGTCCAAATGATATATCAAAGTTACCTAAATTAAGTCTCCTGAACCTCATCCCTAAAACCCCTTCCTCACCCAAATTTCCCATCTTCCTCATTGGTCTCTTCACAGTCATCTCTTAGGTCGACTTCACCCGCGAGTTACATTCAACTTTCAAACCATTAGTTGTCCTCCATCTCCCATGCCACCTCATGGCCTACAGCAATATGGTTGGGCTACAGCAGCTGTCTAAGTGGAAGCTCACTATCAACCGTTGCATCCACCTTGGATTGCAGATGGAGGACACTTTTAAAATCATAAATTGGCTTCTATCACTACTCAACTTGCAATCCCTCAGCTTCCCATGAGCTCTTTTCAAGAACATCCAAAGTCTTAAGCATGGACGCCTATGCCCAGCATCACCCCCACAACCTCCCTGCTTACAACATCCCTTTCATGTGCTAGCCTCCAACCACACTGACCTCATTTCTTTTGCTCACACCTGCCAAGCTCTATCCTACCTCACAGAATGGCACTTGCTATTCCCTAGGATGGCTCCTCCATGTCCTTCCAGCTTTAGCTCATATGGCATTTCCTTAGAAAAGCCTGTCCTAATGATTTTATCTAAAGTAGGCCCACCCCTCCATCTCCACTTCTTTCTGTTCTGTGACCTGTTCAGCTCTGCACAGCACCAGCCTCAGAGTGTGATTACTGTTCATTTCTGCATAGGCTACTGTTGGTTTTCCCCTTCTACCACCACCACACTTCTGTGAGGGGTTCATTCACTGCTGTCAACTCAGCCAGGCCTGGCTTGCAGGAAGTGTGCAATAAAAACTTATAAAATGAATGAATGAATGATTGAGTATGTGAATGTTGTGAAAATTACAGATAATTCATTTAAAATACCTTGTGTGGTGCCCTAGAGTATAGCAAACACACATTATTTGGAAGTTGATGTTATTACTAGATTCAATTATTATCTTCATTATCATCATCATCATCATCAGGAGGTAAGTCACCTCGGGCTTGTGGGATCTACAAGAGGAAACCAATAAATGGGGGTGGGATTTACCCGTAGGTTTCCAATCTATGGTCACCCACTGCAAAATTCCAATATGGCTGGGCCTACGGTACTGGCTTTGCCTTCTGCTCGCCTTCCAATGCTTAGCTACCATCAAGGAGCATGATCGATGGGTCTCAGGGCTTCCTTCAAGAACTCTAGGGACTTTTAAGTGGGTAATTAAATCTTGAGAGATCAGTCTTGGGCATTTCATTCAGCTCTAAAAATATTATATTCATTGATATTCACCATACTGACCTCAGAAAAAATTCATTGCTTAATGATTAAACTTCACATATGTTACAGATTAAAGTCAATATATCCCATGACATATTTAGATAACACATTTCCCAATTCGTCTGCTACACAAACCCACATTTTTAAAAAAAATCAGATTAGCTATCATCTTGACTACTATATGTTACCTATTCATCAATTTTTAAAAATTCCATCCAGTAAAAAAGGCTAAAAATGTCTTGTGCCTGAAATTATAACATTTCTTTATTTTATTTAGGGTGGAAGACAGTGATTTCAGATTTTCAAAGTTTTACCTGAAAGAGAATTACGCAAATCAACTATGCTTATGTATATTAAAAAAATACTTAGCAGTGATTTAACCAAGGAAAAGATACACTTTTAGAAAAGAATGTTATTATTTGCATTAATTTAAAACACATATCAAAGCTACTTTCCTCTAATGTAATGGATACAGCTGTTTTAAAAATGAAAAGGACATGAAAGATATGTTTCTTATGCCATTTGATGAAATGTTTGACAGAACATATAACCCCTAAGATTATTTGGATTTGATGTTCTTGGAGACCATTCACCATGATTTCTGCTTTTGTGGTTGCTTCAGGATAAAGTAAATTATGAGCATTCACCTAACATGAAAAGTCATATCTGACCATCTGGCTCTATTTCAATGTGATCTTCAAAATTTCTTCTTAGGAAAAATAAAAAAGCCTACTGAGTAGATTTATTAATACACTTGAGATTTGCGAGATGGAGCTAACTGCGTTTACTTCAGAAATATTTGAGAAACCTATCTTTAATCATAATTACATAGCATTTGCAATAGTAAATACCTCAAATAAACTTAATAATCTTCTTATAAGTTCTCAGTACATCTCATTGACTTTGTTAAATAAATCCCACTGATTCAGAGTTTATAATAACAATTATTACTTTATTGGGTTAGAGTTTCTTATATTTTCAGTTTTAAAAAATTATTTCAGTGAAAAAAATGGGTACTGTAGATAAGGTTTAGATATTTTTTTCAAAATTTCATATACATTTTTGCATTATATTCACCATCAACATCACCATTACTTATGTCTGGAATCATTTGTTCAAAGTTCACTTTGAGAATCTATTTCCTCCCAACATTCTCACAGCTGGGTCCCAGGGTCACCATTTTTACACGTGACAAAACAAGTTCAGAAAAGTTCATTAACTTGTCCAGGATCACAGAGATAGAAAGAGACAAGATTTTTATCCCAGAGCTTTTATTTCCATCTTAAAAAATTATGCTAGCCATTAGCTTGTGTTACTATAAGCAAATTTTAGAAATTAAGCCACATTTTAACATCTGAAATACAGACTGTTAATCAGGTCAAAATAACTTTCCCAACATTCCACCTGGACAAATGAATATTCAAGTATCTCGACTATCAGTTTAGTCTGTTTTCTCACTTGAACTTTTAGAAATATATATGCCTATCTTTACTTTTTCAATGTATTTTAGCAGACGATGTGGTTTTCTGAGTACAAAAGAGGTTACCAAGACACAGGTCAACTCCTTCATAATAATCAAAGCTTGCAAAATAACTCAAGACAGAAAAAGTCAAGAACCATATGACTGCACTCATATGTGGTATATAAAACTGAAAGTAACAAATGAGCAAGACAAACAAACAAAGAAACAAAAACTCAGAGACACAGACTACAGTATAGTGGTTACCACAGTGTAAGGAGTGGGGGTAGAAGAGAGAAAAGAGGGTAAAATATATGGTAAGGGAAGGAGAACCAATTCTGGGTGTGAATGCACAATGCAATATACAGAGATTGTGTATAATAGAAATGTACATTTGAACCTATATAACTTTACTAACCAATGTCACACCAATGAATTTAATAAATAAAAAAACCATGGATAACTGCAGAGTATAACATACTCATATACTTAATTTTCCCATTTGATTTGATGATGAACTCAACATCACAGGTTGACATGTTGCCTTTAAATTTCCAAAAGTGGCTGTTGCCATTATTTAAACAGTGGTTACTGATGATCGTGTTTAAAGCTAGACTTTTTTGAATCCTGTGGACTCTTATTCCTTAGAGAGAGAAGCTGCATATGGAGCATAAGTGGGAATCATCCATGCCCCATTTCAGTGGTAGGCATGGTGGCTGCTAGATTTCTCAGATAGCAGATTCTGCCACGGAGTTCTAAAGACATCAAAAATATTTACAAGTGATGCTTTGCTTTAGGCGAAGGTCTAAAAACAATACCATAATTAATAAATCTTTCCATGATAAAACTTTATAATGAAATTTATAGTTAAAATATTGCCATACAAAATTTTGTCGGAGCTTGGGCCATTTGGCTCAATGGTACCTAGATTGCTATTTGATAGTAGTTCTTTGGTTATATAGCTACAAAGAACCCAACAGATAATCATCATAAAACTTCAGATGTAAAATAAATTTGGGGCAACCTAGGCTCTTTAAATATTAAGGAAGTAAGTTGAGTCAAATAAAAAAGAAAAAGTTTATTTTCTGGCTCTTAAATGCAATAACAAGAGCCCCAACCAAGTTTCTGGATTGTTTCATGGTTCTCCTAGCCTTCGGCTGGCATTACTGAGATAGAAGATTAAATAAAAAGTCAGAAGTTAATTATATGTTATTTACTTTATTCAGTGTATGAGATAGTGAATGTCAAGGCACAGTTACAGACATCAAAGTCTTATTGGGGGTGATACTTGTGAATGATAAAGAAGGACAGCAGCAAGGAGGGAAGGTCTTTGGATCCGGATGTAGTTCTCACACATATGAAGGGAGTAGGCCAAGGAAAGAGGATTGGGTAGGAAGAATCTTGGTTGATAGCATAGTCATGAGAAAATAAAAGGAAGCTGCAGGGTTGGGCAGAAATAATCAGGCCCTAGAATGTTCCATCATTGAACAAAGGGTGCTTGGAAAGTGTGAGGCCTCAGTGCAAGTGCAGTGGCAGATTCCAAAAGTGCTGTAGCTGGGAGCTGTCTGCTCTCTTTTCTCCTCACAGCTGGTCAACAGTTCTTTCTTAAAAAAAAAATATCCAAGTGGCACACCTCCCTGACAGCCATACAGTGTTTTAAATAAAACTACATGTTAATAGTTACAGAGTTTGGTAAGATCTTTGAAATAACTAAACCACTAGAATTCAGTTCTACATTTTAATTCTACCTCTAGTTACAAAATCACAGAAAATCAAGTGTGTGGGTAGGACCATCCTCTTCACTAACAGAGATGTTGCTGTTTAATAACCTCGGTTGTCATGAGTTTCACACTCATTTATCTGCTCATAGCAGCAAATATTCAGCCTATGTCCATTTATTTCCATAGCATTATGGCAATTTACTAGTCTTTCAGCTTCTTAATGCCACTTCTAACCCAAAGAACCATATCCCCATTAAGGAAACCATACAATGGTCTCCACATATTTACTTCCTTCACTCAAACCATTTTGTTTATTATCCTACAGCTCATCATTTGGTCTGACCCCAACACATCTCCAACATAGACAATGTGGAAAGGTAACATAGCAAGGCATTTTTGTGTCTTTACCCTCCTGCCATAGACTCTATATGACTGCAATTCACTGAAATGAAGGTACAATCAGGAGGAAAGGATGGTTTGTCAAATATCTACGAGTCTCACCATACAAGAAAGCAGCTTCGCAGTAAGGCATGAGCACCTCTACAGACTGTGCCTCCTCATAGCTCAGCTGAAAGAAAGGGCTACAAATCTTTGGAAGCCCCAAATGTCTTCAAGTTGAAAGATGCCCCCAATCTACCAACTGCCTATTTTGCAAGCTTCTACCCAATTACTTTTTTTCCTAAAAGATACAAATTTTGATCCCAAGTGTCATGCAAAGTCATGAAAATAATGTTTTCAGAGCAGGTTCCAAAATAGCAGATGAGACAAAGCCAAATTCGTATACACCTCATACCTCAAGAGAATAGAATCTGATAAAATATCACAATGAAAGTGTATTAGTCTGCTCAAGCTGTTATAACAATATACGACAGGCTGAGGGGTTTGACCAAGAGAAGTTTATTTTGTCACAGTTCTGAGATGGTAGAAGTTCAAGATCAAGCTGCTGCCAGGTTTGGTGTCTGGTGAGGCTTCTCTTCCTGGCTTGTAGAAGGTCATCTTCTCTGTATGTCCTCATGTGACCTTTCTTCTGTGCACATGCTGAGAAAAAGTGAGGTCTCTGGTGTCTCTTTCTCTTCTTATAAGGACCCCAGTTCTTTGGGGATTAGTGTCCTACCCTTACAACCTCATTTAAACTTAATTACCTCCCCAAAGACCCCATCTCCAAATACAATCACGTTAAAGGTTATGGATTCAATACAAATTGGCGGGGGGCTTGGAGGAGGACTCAACTCAGTTCATAATAGGGGGAGTACAAACCACTATTGAACATAGAAAGCCAAAAATTCTGAAATCTATCCACAGTGTGACCAGTCTCACATTGCTGAATCACAAATAAGTTTAGGAATTAAAACACTCAATTGTATAGCTGCATTATTTCCTCATTGATGTGGTGAAGCCTCAAGAGGGGCATAAATAAAAATCAGTCCTTGGATTATTTATTAATGCAGTAAGCACCCCTCCTTTTTTCTGCTCACTGCTGAGGACCACAATGGCCTATTCTTCTGGTAGAAAGATGGCATCAAGACTTTATCACCCATTTAGCAAGTATGTAGAATTCATGGTGCTGGGACACAGAGGAAAGCTACATTCTAATATGCCTTATCTAGATGAGAAAAAGATGAAATATTAGGAGTTAAAGTGAAAGCAATCTGTTGACAAGCTCATACAGACTACCAAGAGGGTGATTACTGCTTCTTCCTGTTTTAATCCTTCCTAAGTGGAGGCTTCCTGGATTGCAAACCCACATTGAACTTTCACCAAAGGAGCCTCAAAATCTTATTATTAGTATATTTAGAAACACTAGTGTGTTTAGAGGTGATGGGAATGCCAGTTAGTCTGAAAGAGTAAAGTGATTCTCTTCATTTTTCCAGGCACCTGGGACCTTTTCCAAACTTAAGAAGCTATGATATTATGCAGACCCCTTTTCATTGGGATCACACTGTTGTTTTCTGCTCAGAGTAACATTGACATATGTTTGGATCTCAATTGTTTGTTGATGACAAGAAGTCACAAACCTTAAATGGTTAAGAGGTAGGAATCAAAGGATGAATTTGGGGATGCAAGAGACACTCTTAACTCCCAATGATGTACTTACTAGCCATTCTTTTTTTTTCCTAGTAAGGAAGCATGGGCAAAGCACATTGTTAAACATTGTTTGCGGTGATAAGAATATAAATGAGCTGTCTTTGAACAAAGCTGATGTCCAATTCACCATTAGTGAAGCATGTGTCATACATGATGTAATTGTTTTGGAACCTGCTTTACCACACAGACATGTTAACGTTTTTCACACACTTCTTCTATGCTCTTGCCCAGCATCTCTCAAGAGCAATAAATAACACATAACTAAAAATGAAGAGCATAGGTTGGTAGTATGGCAACCTCCTCTTATGTGATGTAAAGGTCATGATAATTTCACATGAAGATGCAAATCATGTTTTGGCTTCATGCCAATGTGTTCAAACCAAGCCAGGCAACCAGAGCCAGCCATAGGTATTTTGCATATAATGGGCAGGGCTGTTCTCACCCATTCAGAGAAGTGACTTTCATATTGCTTTATGCAAACACTTATCAACCAAGGAGGCAGCAGGTCAGGAGGGCTGGAAGAGATGATGTTTGTTCCCCCACAACTTAAGACACTTTCCCAGAGGTGTCCTGCAGGTTTGCACCCCAGTTGCCTGCAATGGAATGGTCTGTTGGCTTCCGCTCCTTCCCTGTCTCTCCTCTCTGCTTCCTCACAGTGCTTCCTGGGATCACCTCCCAACAAACTGCTTGTACCCAAATCCTTGTCTCAGTGACTTTTTCTGGGGGGGATTCTAACCCAGGACAGAACTCAGGTCATTTCTCTTTGTATATGTTCCTCTTTACCAAACCATCAGAAACTTTCTCCATTTTTCTTACTGTCTTAGAAAGTTCAGATTCCATTTAACAAGACAGACATTCATAATCACCCGATTGCAAGATGTTAGGATGTAATTTCAAAGAAATCTACTGTCTAGTGCCAGAATGCCAAGTGATTTGGAAGAGCTTGTTCACATTACTCCCTCACGTGCCGGCTCTGAGCCAGAGGTTGTGGGTTGCTATTGAGGAAGATACATTTTCATCCTGTCACTGACTTTTTATGGGGATTATCTTGGATAAAATATTTCATGCCCTTCATGCTTTATTTTTCAATTCATTGACTTTTGTTATCACTTTGAGTCAACCCTTTCTAGAAACAATATTTCTTTGCAAGTTGAAAAATCACACAATAAATAAGAATGCATCCTGACCTCTTGGATTATCTCCACAGAATTTATATCTCCAAACATTTTGAAAATGAGTTTCATATTTCTTCCCTTTATAGTGAGCCATGACCAAAAACACACTTGTAACTCTATGTAGGACACTTTTTCCTTTGTAAGCTTAAGTCATGCAACCTAGTCATACAAACAAGCTCCAAGATTTATAATCAATTTAACCTTTGTATCCCATTTCTGGCTTTGTTTAGGTTAACTTAGTCTCCATCAAAATGATGTCCAAATTAATTCAGAAAAATAGGCATTTGCCTTTATTCTACCAATGACTTCATTCTGCTGTGGATATGTATCTAATGTACTTACAACACACAGAGTTGTGGGTCTTTTATTTATCTGCAAAGAGTCTCTATTTTCCTTTTATAGTAATTATTTTTAGAACTTCATTTAAAAACTTCATTTATTCATCATGTTCTAAAAATACACTCCAATACAATGCCATAAAGGCTTTAAACCAATCTCTAGTTTGAAATTTTTCCTTGACAATATGCTAGCTCTGACACTGAAGGGAGAACCTAGAGGAAAGCCATGTCAAGAAGCCACACGTTTAACCTGATCTTCTCCATGTTATTCCCTCATGTTCTTGAGAGCTATAAGTTTCTGCTCCAGTGAGTCTGTATTCCATGCCTCTCAAAGTTTCCTGCCCCCAAATAAGGAACAGAGGCAGTTAAAATGTGGAAAATTAAGAAAATGCAGAACACATCATTAACTCATATACTCAGGAAGCTGTGGCAATCTTTACTTCTCCTCACATAAGACCCACTATAAATGAAATATATATATATATATATATATATATATATATATATATTTTTTTTTTTTTTTTTTTAATTATTTCCAGTTTAGATATTCCCAGTGCACAACACACAACCTCAACTGTTTGCTGTGGAATAAAAGAAAATTGGGTGGTGAGAAAGCAAGAAGAAAGGTGCAGTTAATGCAGAACAGTCACAAGTCATCGTCACATTGCCCTGAGCAAAACTCTTCCTTTTATTTTGTAGAAAAAGCAACTTATTCCCTTACGTGCAGCGTCTGTGTTCAGATTCTGTTTACTCATGAGCTCTGACAGGTTTACCGGAAGCAGCTTTACAAACCAGCTGCTCCTCTCACAATCCCTGTGGTTATAATTCTTTTAAGTTGCCGAGATAACTTAAAATGTACACAGCTCTCTAGGATGCTAGGCAGGCAGCAGGAACTGTTGACATATTTTATTTTTTACATAACATTTTCAATTACAGAGAATGGCATAGCTATGAACTTCCATTCCGTGCTCCCTTCCCCCACTTGACATTTGTTAGGCAACATAAAGCATGCAAAAGTCATTTCAACTTAGCCTTTCTCTAGAAAACTCTGCAAACTAGCCAGTAATGTCGTTTCTGACTCAATGAAAACCAAGCCAGAGCCCTTTCGGTGCACTTAGTATATGGTCTTTCCAGTTAAACTACTGGGAGGCACACTCCTGAGAAGGGAATCAGTGGAAATCTTAACGCAGTGTGCAATATCTCTTTTAAACTCTTTCAGCTACTAAGCCAGTTTCTCCCATTCTTAAAACAATAACAAAAAAATTAATTTCTTCAAAAGTTCTTATAACTTGTTATTGTTTTTAAAGCTTAATACTCTTTAAGATTTTATTACAAGAATTGTTTATGTTAAAGAGTTCTGATGTCTGTTTAAGCAGTGGAGTAGTTGCGGTGAGTTTATAACTGGCCTTCTGCAAGACAGGTTTAGTACTTTGAAGAATCTAGGAAGGTTTTCCTTATCTTATAAAAGTGTTCATAAGCCCTACTTTGGCCTGCAGCCAATATATGATTATGAAATAAACTTACACTGGCATTATACCTAAATATGCACTAGGGTGAAAAATACCCTAGAAAATTAAACTGTCAGGAAGTAGAAATAAAACGGTCACAAGGCATCACACAATGTTCAGAGAGAAATGTTAAGATTGATTGTGGTTTAATAAAGACCCCTCCCCCTCAGGAGTGGGACTTTCTGGCTGTATGAATCCTCTCATGGTTCCCCAAATTCCCATTTCCCTTTGTGCATCTGAGTCTGTGCCCATCATGTTCATTGTCTCTTCCCAACTTGAGAACTCACTCTCCAAGACCTGGGTCTGAAAACACCATCTGCTCAGCCTCCCCCCAGGAAGAGGCGGTGCCCTCCACAGCTGTTTTGCAGCTGAAGCATTCTAGGAGGTGCTCATCCCTCAGCTTTGTAGGGCTCTGTTCAGCATCCTTTCCCTCAGCAGGTATATAGATTTCTACATATATATATATATACTCTTGTAACCTCCACCCAGGTAAAAAAAACATAGACATTTCCACCTCCCAGAAGTTTCCTGGTGTTCCTTACCAGTTAGTTAGTCTCCAAGGTAACCATAATATAATCTGACCTCTATCACCATAAAATACTTTTGACTGCTATTTAATTTCATATGCATAAAATTATACAGTATGTGTCTTTTGGGTCTTGCTTCATTTTCCCATCATAGTATTTTTAGAACCATCTGTGTTGCTGTGTACATAAAGTTTGTTCATTTTTATTGTTATATAATATCAATTGTATGAACATAACATAGATTGTTTCATGCAAGTCACTTTGTGAACATAATTTTGAAGGGTGTATACCTAGGAGTGAATGGGTGATGCTTAGGGTAAGTGTATATTTATCTTTGTTAAAAATTGTCAAACAAAGTTCTAAAGGTTTTGCTCCATTTAAAACTCCCAAACATTAGCTTATAAGAGATCAGGTTGTTCATCCTCACAAATACATGATATTGTCTGCTTTTTGAGTAGATATGATACTATCTCAATGTGTTTTAATTTGCACCTTCCTGATGGGTGACGATATTTGAACACCTTTTCGTGGGTTTATTGATCATTTGGATATTTTCTTATGATGCATCTGTTGTAGTCTTTTGCTTTCTTCATAAAAATGAGAACTTTTGTCTTTTCCTTATTGATTGATATTTTTTAATATATTCTAGAAAATAGTGCTTTGTCAAATATATATTATGAGAATACTTTTCCCAGTTTGTGGATTGCCTTTCACTTTGGTAAAGGTGTCTTTTGGTGACCAAGAATTTTTAATTTTCATAAAGTCAAATTTGCCAATTTATGTTATTGTATGGTTAATACATTGGCATCTGTTCCAAAAAATCTCTGCATACCTCATTTCCCAATATTTTCCTCCAGAAGTTTTATGGTTTTAGCCTCATATTCAGGATTATGATTCATTAATATTTTACTTATTATAAGCAATTGAGCCAAAAAGTATAACCATATCAAACTCTCTGCTTGAAAAAAGGGAAATAAAGGTTTTAATACATCAATAAATACTTAAAAAATGACCATAATTTAGGCCACCCAAAATCCCTCAATCAATGCTGAAAGCATGAATAACAAAATCATATTCTACAATGCAATAAAATGAGAAATAAATTTAAAAAAATTAAATCTACTTGGAAATCTAAAACATAATCTCATACACATTGGGTAAAAGAGAAAACCAATATTTCAAAGAGAAATGTCTAAAAAATAATAAAAATATTTATAAATATTTCTAGGACAAAGTCAGTTTTGTACTCACACTTTAACTCTGAAAAAAAAATGAAAGAAAAAGAAATTCAAGGAAGAGTACGGGAATTACTAAAGATAATAAAGAAATATGTGAATTTGAAATGAGAAAATCCATGCCTACACCTTTCTCTTATGCTATGAACTACAGAGAGCAACCATAAAGAGTAGCATTACCTGAGTGTCCATTGAAATAGAGATAGCCACTGTGACCCTGTTTTGGCTTCTGTGATAGAGCCTGCAGAGGTTGCCCTGCCCTCTCTCTTCCCTCTTCCATTGAACAAGGACACAATGACCATCTTCTTGCCTTGTCGAAAGGCAAAAAGCATCAGAGAATTCATCCCTGACAGAAATGAATTAAAGAAAAAGGACCAGGCTACCAACTACCTACCTCTTTTTTTTTTTTACTTTTATTTTATTTATTATTTTTTTTAATTGTTAGATTTATTGGGGTGACATTGGCTACCTACCTCTTGACAACTTGTTCTGTGAGACAAAACAAGTGCCGCGGTAGTTGGCTGAAAACACTCTTACCTGACAAGACTGAGTAATGAGACAAGACTGGAAATCAGGTCCGTGGACAGAATTGAATTAACAAAGGGTTGCAAGGACAGATGGGGATTTCTTTTATGATGCAGAAGTTGTATCAAATCAGTCGTGGTAAACGGGGACAACTTGATAGCCAGTTAGAGTAAAGAAAACAATGTAGATGGAGTCTTACTTTGCCTCTTAGAACAAAATATAATCTAATGCACGAACATGGAATTCTGCCAACCAAACATTAATAAATGTTATTTTTCTCCTGAAACATACCTTCCAACACTTAGAAAGAAATCCTTGCCTTAATGTCCACTTTTAAAACAGTTATAACAGCAGGCCAAGTATAAAAGAAGTCAATGGGAGTATTATATTGGCTTATGGTGTGTTTAAGCCTTCAACGGCATTAACCACAAAGATGAATTTGTATTCACCACCAAGGTGAGTTGACATTTCTCTGAAGTGGAACAAGCAAGAAAATAATTTTTGTTGATGTTGTATTCATAATTTTGAAACAAAGGCATGCATCCTTCTGTTTTTCTCCCTAGTTTTCTTAAGCATATTCTTTAATCCTTATAAAGTGACTTGTGCAGTTTTACTTGAAAAAATTATTTTTCAGAAACAGGAAATGTATAATGGAAAATATTTTTTCTTGAATTTCTTCTAACAGTTGCTAGTAAAACCATGTCAGCATGATGTCTTTGGGAATGATATCGCATGAACCACCATTTCTATTTTTATTATTACTTCTTTTTATGATCATGAGCTTTATTGGTAGTCTTCTTTTAAGACCAATTTTGGCATTTAAACACTTTTATAAAATTATTCATTTTAAAATTGTGGGGGTTTAATGTATTGGTATAAAATTGTTTATATTGACCCTTATAGATTAAAAAAATACTTTTGCTTATGTTTGTGTTCCATTATTTGTTTCTAATATTATTTATATGTTTTCTTCTTTCTTTCTCTCTCTCTGTTTTATTGTTGATTTCAAATAGTATTTGGTCTTATCAGTCAACTCTACCTTTTGTTTATTTGCTATTTATTTAATTTCTCCTTTTATTTTTATTTCCTCCCCTTTATTTGATTTACATTCTTGTGTTGTTGTTCCTTTTTCTAACTTTTGGATTTGAAATATTAGTTCATTTACTATAAATTTGGCCTTTAAGTAGAGTTTGAGATATTACTGCTGGTTTTGTTTTTAAGTATTTTATGATGTTTTGCTAGATTTACTCTTTAGTAATTTTTTTAGAAATGCACCTTATAATTTCTCAAGGATGTTTTTGCTATTATTTGTAGTATTCTAATTTTATATATTTTGTGGTAAATGTTCCTTCTCCAAATCCTCAGCCTAACCATGAGAAATGACTCCAATCTAATCATGGAAAACATCAAACTCAAATTGGAAGATATTATACAAAATTCTGATCAGTACACCTCAGAACTATTATCAAAAACAAGGAAGGTCTGAAGAACTGTGGCAGTCCAGAGGAGATTAAGGATGCCTAACAACTAAATATAATGTGGTGTTTTGGATGGAATCCAGGGATAGAAAAAGAACATTAGGGAAAAGCTAGTGAAGTTTGAATTATGTGTGGAGTTTAGTTAGTAGTAATGTACCAATGTTGGCTCCTTAGTTGTGACAAATGTATTAGGATAAAGTATTAACAATGAGAGAAACTGGATAAAGATTATATGGGAGTTTTTTGTACTATCTTTACAACAAACCTGTATATCTAAAACTATTTTAATTATAAGAAAGGTAAACAAAACAAAACAAAACAAAAAGCCTCTTGTGGCTTAGTCTGTAATATGCTCACATCCTTGTAGGTCCTACATGGGTTGTCCCTCTGTCCCTGACTATCTTGACCTCCTGACATACTACTCACCACTCTTCTCAGTGTTCTCTACCCACCCATATGAATCTTCTTGGGTTCATCCAGCATGTCTGCTAGAGCACTCCATAGGGTGTTCGCACATACACTCCCCGGGTTCCACATGTCTCACTCACTCACCTACACTGTAGTTTTATACAAATGTCTTTCTTGGAAGTTGTCTCTTTCTGAACATTTTATTTAAAAGTATGGTTTCCTCAAGTCTCTTTCTTATCCATTTTTCCTTATTTCTCTTCATAGCACTTACCACATCCATTTAACACATGGGTGCACACACACACGCACCCCAACACGCACAAATTATTTTTTTATTGTTTGTCTCCATTCATTAGAATGTAAGCTTTATTAGGGCAGAGATTCTTTTATGTTTTCTTCATTTATGTATCCCTAATACCTATAAAATATCTCTCACATAATATGAATTCAGTGGATATTGACTGAATAAAATTAATCTGATAGGACCTTTTAGCAATAGCTCGACAAGACATGGGGGTGGATTGGGCTTTGTTTACCACAGTAGACATGGAGAAAAGTGGTCAGCTTTGGAATGTATTTTGGCTATTGAGCAAATAGAACTTATGGGTGAATTAGGTGTAGGTTTTGTTTTTTTGTTTGTTTGTTTGTTTGTTTTATTTTTTAGTGAATGAGAGAAGTGAAGGATGACTGTAACCTGTGTTGAAGGTGGCACCATTTAGTGAGATGGGAAAAACTTCAAAGGAGCATTTGGAGGTACAGAGCCCAGAGCTATGTTTGAGACACGTTGGATTTGAGATGCCTCTTAGACATTCAAATGGAGATGTTAACTGTAAGTTTGGGGTTCGAGGAGTCTGGAGCTAACAATACTGCTTTGGGGGGCATTAACATATATAGATGATGGTCTTTAAAGCCATGGTGCTAGGTAATGTCACATAGGGATAGAACATAAAAGAGTACCAAAGCAGCACCATAATTACACCCCACAAAGTTAATGATGTGACCAAAGGAGTAGACTGAACAAAAAAATAAATAAATAAATGAAAAGAACAGAAAGTAAGACAATAAGGGTTGGGAGAAAAAAACAAAAGTATATAGAATTAGCACCATGAGAGCTTTCAGAGAAGATTTTAAAGAAGGAAGTCAACCACATGAAATGAAGATAAGTCACTGCAACAAAAATTGAAATATGTCCTTAGCTTGGCAAGACACAAGTCACTGATGATGATAATAGTTTGTTTCACTAAAACGTTGGGGAAGAAACTCTAAATGGCATGGTCAGTAAGGAAAAGGCGGGTGCAGAATTGCAGATAGTGACTATAGCCAGCGGGGACTGAGAAGTGCAGCACCTCTGGGGTCTCCATGTTTTTGTGGCAAATGGTGCATTTTGTGGCAACGCAGATAGAGTCTGCGGGGACAGATGCATGAAAGTTGGGAGATGGGATGGTAGAAAGCTAAGAGACTATATTCCATATAGTAAGCGAAAAAAACAGAGAAAGAGAAAACAGATTCATTAAAGAAACCTTACAAAGAGATTGTAAATTAAATGACAGCAAATTATTAATTTAGACAATAGGACAAACTGGTTAAATATCTCTATTAATATAAAAGTTTCTCAGTTTGAATTTAAAAACTGCTCTACTCAACTCTGTTGTCTATAAAAGCAATGATTTACCCCAACTAGCATGGGACTGCTGAAAAGAAAATGATGGATAAAATATAATATACAAATGCAAACAGACAGAAAGATGGAATGTTACCATTGTCCTAAAAATTTTACCTCTTGATTGGAGTTTGTGATAAAGTATCATAAAAACAAAAGTACTAACCTTGTTGGATCCCCACCCCATGACATAGCAGAATCTACATGGTCTGGAATGCTAAGGCGGTGGGTGAACAGCATGCCCAACTTCAGTTCATGCCAATGGCAGTCATTACCCTACTTAATTTGGGGTTCTAAAGAACCCTAAACCTGGGCACACAAGGCACTCCCTGCTCTAATCATGGGGTTCTGGAGTAGTAAGATCCATATGGTAGGAAGTAGTCAGAGTTGGGAAATATTTGGGAGGTAAAATTTACAAAATGTGCACATGCTAGATATATATTTGTAATACAAAATTTTAAAATTTCCATGAAGAATCTTCATGTCTTCCTAAAAGTAGAAATTTTGTAAGCGCATGGTTATAAATGCCATCAACACTGACATGGCTAAAACATTAATGAGAACAGAACAATGTAACCCTTAGAAATTGAAAAATAAAATAATAGAATTAAAGTGAGGGTTGAAAAAATTAAAATTCAATTATAATCTCCTCAGAAATAATAATGGTTACAAAACAATAAATCCCAATCCATACTATTGTGGTAAATATTATACTCAGAATAAAAGTTTATAGCCTGAAATGTTTCTTTGTTTATTAATAAAAAGTAAAGAAAGAAATTAAGAGATATGGAAATAAAACCTATGAAGCTAGTAAGGATAAATAGCCAAATGAAAAGAAAAGGAAACAATTAATAGTTTCGTAAATGAGTTCAAATGGGCATTCTTTCAGGAGATTTGAATAACCACTGGCATCAATCTAATGGGCACATGGAAATAGATGTGGCGGTGGAACCTGCACAGCCCAGCGAGACGAAGCTCAGCATGGCCCCAGGACAGTTCCAGAACCCACACCCTTCCCCACCCAGCTGCTGTCCTGAGGCCTGGTGGGCCTAACCTCCCAGGATCTTAGCTACCACTCCAGGAAGGAAGGGAGAAAGGCTGAGCCCTGAAAGAATTTTGAAGAATGAATGAGTTTACATGACTGAATTGGCCTGAGAAATTCCTGGATTGGACTGATTTTTAAACCTGAAAGTGAATAGATCAAATTCTTTCACCGGGCCATAGAGACTAGAAAACTAAATTAAGGTCAGATACACATAGATTTGGTTTTCGTACCTGGGTTAAAAGGTCCATGAGTGTCATAGGCACCACAGCTATGAAGTTAAATGTTCAATTTCTATAGTAATGAAGGAAATATAATTTACTCTTTAGGAAAGTAACAATTGTTTGATCATTGTCTGTTTTCCCCACTTGCTAATGAGCTCCATGAGGGCAGGGGCCATGTCTGTTTTTGTTCAACATTGTAGGCGAAGTACATGGAAGATAGAGGTGCTCAGTAAGCATGTGTTGAAAGAAGAAAACAGATGAGAAAGAAAGGAGAGATGGAAGGGGCGAAGGCACAGAGGGGAAGAGGAAGGAAGGAGGGAAGGAAAGGAGGGAGGAAGAAAAGGAGGGAGGGAGAAAGGAGGGAGGGAGGGAGGGAGAGGCAGGGGGAGAAGGGAGGCAAGGGAGTTGGTTGGTTCTGTAGAATACCATTTGGAAAACATGGATTGTGTTTTCAGAGGTCCTTTGCCGTATAAATATTTATGTTGGAACTCTCACATGTGTGTAATACCCAAGGGAATTTGGAGTGGGGATGCAGAACTGGAGTTCAGAGTACTAGAATTCTTACTTAGGCATCTGGGATAATGGCAGGAGTTAAAGCTTTAAACCTTGATAACCACAAATTATGGGTTGTACTCAATGATATTTCCAGTGATGGGGCCATCAAAAGCCAGATCTGCTGCTTCTCCCCTCCATAGTCTTAACCCCTTTCACAAATTCACTTACCTCCTTTTAAGCCTATTCATCTTCATTTCTGAAAAAAAGTCTCTAAATCATAACCATATGTCATCACTTTATGTGCTTTCCTCATTCCTTCCCTCTCTCCAGACTTTGTTCCTCTTCTCATTCTGTCTCTCCCCCTTGTTTCCTTGAATAAATATTTATAGCAAATTAACTGAGTGACCATTCTTGCTCTGTTTCCCCTCATCTGCACATTCTTTTACTTTGTCTCTGCCCTTTCTAAACATGTGGCTCATGACGAAGGTGCTACTCCAGGTGTGGTCAGCCAGCCCACACAGTGGGGCACTCATATTTTGGACCCGAATATTAGGTCTTTACTAATCCATGCTAAAGTACATTTGTGTTTAGGCAACTCATCATGTTTTTGGCTCAAGATGTGTTCACAGCCAGTGGAGCACTCTTGGGTTATTTGTGGAGCACCAGGTTTTTCCCATTCTGGACTGATAGGGCCAATCCCTGTCACAAATATGTTTATGTGATCTGTTTATTCTTGTTACAGTTCACTTTGTAGCTTTTGGTTTCTCTTTGAAAATCAGTGAAACCCTTTGCAATCTTGCAGTTTATTTTCCAAACAACAGAATGCTGTGAGAGTTAAATTTGTAGACTGATAAAACTAGGACTTAGAAAATTGGAATGTTTGACCCATTTCATTCCATTATGGATTTCATTCATTTTCTAGTGGGTTTGGGAAAGCCCCAGGCTTTCAAAGGTGAAACTGGGGCCACTCAGGCGGGGGAGGCGGAAGATGGACATTACCCTCATTTCAACAAGACCATCACTGATCTCACCTCTTATATTTTAGACATACGAGGGCTATCCAGAAAGTATCCAGCCATGTAATCATTCTCCTTACATTGACAATGGCTGGATTTTTTCCAGACAGCCCTTATAGTGTACATAAAGACAAAGCATTGCATATTATTTAAAACATTGAAAACTAGTGAATTTTACTTTGCACTCTCTCCTCTTTACATTTAAAAGTTAAAGTCATCTTACCCACTCTCTTCTCTTCATTCTGGGAGAGAAAATGATTTCTCTTCTTTCCTGAGTAAATTTATTGATTCTCCCAGCTCCCGACTCCAGCCTGCCTTGCATCTGCCATTTCTTTCTCTCAGTTAGCATCTTCCTCTCAGCCTACAAACACAACACGGAGTCTAACCTGGCACCACCTCAGAGTGCCTTTGCCCTCCACCCCACCTTGCTCTCTCTGGCCTTTGAATTGTGTTTATACCACTGCTCTGTGCCTTTATCCAAGGGTACCACGTCTATTTCCCAATGCTCAATTTCCTGATCCCTCCACAGCATTTTAAAACTTCAGCCACCAGCCCTGCTTTCCTGCTGCTAGAGTCTCCCTTGAAACCTCTCCTCTTCCATAACCTAAACCCACATGCATTACTACTGTAATGGTCCATGTTTCAATTGTCTTCAAAGTTACTTCAACACTTAATGAACTTAGGATGTATCCACATAGCCTAATTCAGCCAAACTTGTGGGTTTTGGCATCTATCTATAATATATTAGGTCGAGCCACATAAAATTGCCATTTTGTATATCGAAACTGTATTATAGTTTTGCAAGACATAACCTTTGGGAGAAACTGAGTAAAGGATATATACACTCTTTCTGTATTAGTTCTCAAAACTGCATGTGAATCTACCATTTTTTCAATAAAAATTTCAATTAAAATGATCAAATATCAATTTCATATGACACAACTTGCATCCAAAAATGTTTAGAAACAAATTACTTTTTCTCCTTGTAGATTTTTCCATGTGCTACAAAGTGCAAATTCAGAGAGCCCAACTTTATGAATTATAAACAATTAATGAGACAGAGGATTTTTCTAGGAATAATTAAACGTGATCACACGGTAATTAAGTTTAAGGATTTAGTAGACCTATAGTATTTACTCAGTCTCAAAAAAATTTTTTTTTACAAAGAGCTGTCCTTAGAGGATTTTCATGTTGTTTACAAATATGTTTTCCCACATGTTACATGAATGTTAATTCCATGACTTTAGGCTTGAGTTTGAATAGAAGTATCTAACCAATGTGTTTTTATTTACTATTTTTTTTAATTTCAAAATTAGACACTTGACCATGGGTTGAATCAAGCCATGGATTAAATGTTAAAGGCATCTTTAAATGATAGAAGATCAGTGTAAATGAGTCATATAACCTGGTCACACATACTCATACCTTTCCTGCAACTTTACTCCCCAGAGGGTTCCAAATCAACCTTGGACACTGCAACTACGAAAAATTTATTTCATTCCTCTTAATAAAGTAGTGTATATCTCTCTCTAAAGCTTTTACTCACTAGTATTAATTCCAATTCTGGGGTCAAAGAGAGAGAAGTTTGGAATTTTCTCTATATCAAACCTATAAATAGTTGTACACAGCCATCCTGATCTCCTTTATCTTACCTTTTTCCCAAGTACTGCTTCCCAAGTTCCCAAACCTTCCTCATGTGGTATGACATTCAGATTCTACTCATTTTGCTCTCTTTCTCCTGTGATGTCTTCCCATTCAGATTTGTTCACAGTTAAAGTCAGTGTCTGGAATCCCAGCTGTGGTCTAAGCAATCAGCGGACCCTTCCATTCATCCAGATGCCAAGCATAATTAGGAAGACTGGGATGGTCATATCAAATATTCTTATTTGGGGCATCAAAGTGACACTGTTAACTCTTTCAGCTCCTAACTGCTGAATCAAAATCATCTTCCCCCCTTCCCCTCCTTTCCTCTACTTTTAGACCAATTCTGAGCTTTTGATGGTCAAAAATAGCCAATAAAGGAGAAAAATAACTAGGTTCAAACCTGGACGTCATCAATAGATCTCATGTCTTTCCACTCTTTAAGAAATATTGCATAAACGGGTGGTTAAACCAAACACATTAGACCTGGGCTGTCCCATTTATTTATTATGATTTTCACATTCAAACTTTTGATTGGTGGAGAGAAGATAAAACATTTCTTTGAAGAAAATAGTTTAGACAGTGACCAGCATTATTGAAAGATGATAGAGATCATTCCAGAGTGTTTTTCAATAGTGGGAGGGAAATGCCAGACTTTCTCTCAAATTATAGAGCGAGACAAACAGTTCTTATTATTTCCAGACTAACAATGAGGCAAATGCTGGAACAAGTTAAGGTTTATAAGGAACTACGTTATAAAGATGAAAGGAAAATAAGCGTTGAGATCTCGGGCTGAGTAGTTTTAGCAGGGCGAGTGAGTGCCTGGTGCCTTGGGGGCATTGCCCACCCCCACCTGGCCAGTGGGCTGTCAGATGTTACCTGATAAGGTGGAGTGTACCACAGCTCTGGAGACTTCCATTCTTGAATTTGGATTTAGAGTCTAAGGTACTCTTAGGGTTGACCTCTGGGAGAACACTAGAACCCACACAGCCCCACTCTTCCACAGGCTTATTTTCCACCCTCCTATTTTGTCCTACAATCTCCCTACAGTGTTCACCCAAGCTTCACCATCTAACCAACCCCATCTCTGGAAAGTTTAGATGTAACCTGAAGTTAAGTAACATTTGGAAGGGATCAAAATACCAGCCATGTCTGGGGACTGGAATTCTAAGAAAAATCATTCCTTTTCTCCAGCAGGTGGCACTGTTGCAATGAGGCTGTGTTTCTCCTGGTGCCGTCAGAAGCAAAGCATCGGCACATCCTAACCATATAGCTTATTTAATTGAAGGATAAGATTTTCTTTTTGAAAATCAGCACCTTAACCAAGTGACAAAGAGATTTCTACCCATAATGGGACCCATCAACTTCCCGTGTCTCCTGGTTGGATGCCTTTGGAGCATGTTACCTTATGTGATATTTTTGCCAAAGACGTATAATCTGAATGTGATCCTGAGAAACATCATATAAACCTAAATGAGGAACATTCTACTCCATAACTGGCCAATATTCTTCAAAAGTATTAGTCAGAAAGACAGCAAACAGTTGAGGAATAGTTCCAGATTAAATGAAAATAAAAAGACATAATAACTAAATGTCTTGCAGGTTCCCTGATTAAAACTTGGACTGGAAGAATAAAATTGCTATTATACAGGATACTGCTAATTATTGGAACAATTGGCATAATCTGAACGTGGGTCATAGGTTAGATAATAGTATTGAACGTCAGTGTCGATCTCCTGATCCTGATGGCACTGTGGTTATATAAAAGAACGCCTCTAGCTCTTAGGAAATGCAACTTGAAGTGCCTGGAGGGAAAGAGTATCATGAAATCATGTCTTTTATTTATTTTCAAATGTTTCAGAAAAGTTTGTCTTCATGTATTTTACATATATAAAAATTATATCAAATTTAAATTACCAAAAAAGTTACACTTTCTTACCTCCCTACCCAACTCCCCCTCCTGACTACTAAAACATGTATACGCGGAGCCAGCCCCACTTACTGCAGCCCTTCATACGTCTTTCATCAAGTTCACGAATTGTATTAAGTTATTGTTTCCCTTTAGGCTCGCCAGGTTCATCAGTATCTTTAAGGCCAGCCTCTGGGATACCATCTGTCTAATGATATCCTCCACTCTGAGATCTCTTAGTCTTTAAATATGTTTTGTAGGTTTGTTTCCAATAGTCAGTATGTGTTCAGGTTAATTAAACATACAAACATGTGTGGAAAACACGAGCAGAATATCTAAAAGCATAGTGGGAATCTCAGCATGGAAGTGCCAAAGAAATTTTAGAAGTCATTGTTTAAGTACTATCTCATCACACCCTCTACCCCACCTTTTGGGAGATGTAGAAAGGGGAGGCAACCGAATTGCCATCACTTACTTAAGCTTACAAGGTTACTTACTTGCAGAACCAGTTAAAATACTCCAAGTCCTGCCCTAAGTCCAGTTCATTGTCTCTTATTTTGGTTCTCACACTGGGGAAATATAGGAAACACAAGTTCAGATGCAAAGGAAAGGACAAGAAGTTTGAAATGTCATATTAAACTAAAATAAACATATACAAAATTTACCTAAATTTTAAAACAAAAACAGCAGGCTCGCTTAAAAGATAATTCACATTGGTCAGAGCTTCTCAGGACTGTATCCTCAGGTTCCCTAGAAGAAGGACACTGTTTTTCTCTGCAGGGCAAGTCCTCAGTTAGAAATGCCAAGAGACCCTGCAACACCACCAATCAACAAAGTGTAAGTTCAACAGATAACTCAGTTTGCAGAGTTTCTCTGAGCAAGAACATCTTGCAAAGGGCCCGCTGAGTTTCTACTGCACAGGCAAGTGTAAGTGAGGCTGCAAATAAAGCAATGATTTCCAGGAATTAGCAGCTCTGCCTGTCTGCCACTTCCAGGTAATTGTGATACCAGGAACGGAAGGAAGGGCCTCTTCCAGGACAACTGGTCTTGTGTGGGAAATGCCTGTGATCACACCACAACACACACACACACACACACACACACACACACACACACACACCCTGAACTGTGCTTTTCTGGCCTGAGTTGTTTAAAAGCCTGGAGCTTAGCAGGCCCACCACATTGGAAATCCAGAGGGGCTTCCCCTACTAATCTTAGGCAAACATTTTCTCTGCTCTGCTGACTTCATGGTGAGTTACTGGCCTTGTGCATCTGTGACAGATTAAAGCAAGCCCACTTGGGTGGCAAAGCATCAGTGCTTTCCATTGGCAGGGGACCTTTCCACTCACCATCACGGGTCTGCCCTGGCTCCCACTCTCTGTGCCAGTCTCCCAGATGGGAAATGACAAAGAGCTCCTGCTGCCTTCAGTGTAAACCAGGCAAAGACCACGGAAGAAGGGCAGCCGTGTAGGACGGATGGTCTCCAATCTTGGCTCTGATTTTGATGCTCTCAGCATGCCACTCTTGTCCAGCACCTACCTGGCTGCTAAGTTTGGGTTACATGAAACAGGAAGTCATTGGTCCCTGACTGCTTCTGAAATTACTCTTGGTCATTGTCGCTGGCTCAGTCACTTAGTTAAACCAGAAGGCTTCCAAACTGGAGATCTTCACATTTCACCTTACTGCTTGTTTTGACTTAGCTCTATGTCTGAAAAGTCCTCTTACAGCCCCACTATGACATGCCTACACACACACATGCACACGCACACGCACACGCACACACACACCCTGTCCCTACGCTCCCCACCACTACTGCCTGGGTCACTGACTGGTTGACACTCTCACTGCCTCAGCAGCCCCCAAAGCCGTCCCAGCTTCCAGCCATTAGGGAGCATAGCTTACAATGCTAAACAAACTATCTGCCAGGTTTTCTGGCAATTTCGTTGCCATCGTAGGCAACTTCTTGCTGAAGCAAACTCATAGTTGAATCTGGCAGTTCAGATCAGTGAGGTCTGTTTCTACTATATTACTCCTGCAAGTACAAACCAAAATTCACATTCTATACATATGTTTGCAAGATCTAAGAGGGGGAGATGCGATGCCTTATGTCAGGTAATCCACAAAGCATCTCTGAAACAAGGACTGGGTGCAGGTAGTTGATTTGAGAAGTGACCCCAGTAATCTGGAGTGGGAGGATTGGGAAGCAAGGCAGGAAAGGGGCAAACACCAATACAGAGGGTGTCAGCAGGCTTTGAGCACCTGGGACAGAACACACCTCAAAATGAGTAGAGCATGATCCGCTTGTCCCACCAGGAGGCTTCAAGGGACCTGAGGAGTTTATCCCCACACCGTCTGTTAGTGGCTTAGGCCATCTGTCATTGTGGACTGCTTCTGGAGGATCAACATGAACTCCTCAGCATTGTCAACTTGCCCCAAGCAGGGGTGATAAAGCTCTGGCATAAGATAAGCTCTAAGGCAAAGAGTCTCAGGAAGTCAAGAATAGTACAGAAAGAACAGGTGTCAAGGAGATGTGAATGGGGCACTGACAGTGTCAGCACCAGTAAGCCTACAGCATGTCCTATTAAAAATCACAGAGCATGTATAGGTTAGTCCTGAGATGTCATTCCATCAGTTTACTCTAGGTGTGTTTTTTATCCACCATCTTCGGACATAATATGCAAATAAGAAAAATAAATAAATCCATACCAGGACAGCAAACCCCTGTCTACTTTGCATGGTCTTATCAAGCCACTTTATACCACCACTGGATTGTGTAATCAGGTGACAGATTGTACAGTGAGAAATGTTTCTTGGCTCCTGATTCAGGAAACCTGAAGGGGCTATTATCATATTATAAAAGGTAAATGTGCTAGAATTACAGAGCAGTAACTTTGGACATATACAAGGTTAATAATCCTTCACTGAGAGCTTCCCTTCACTGGCAGGACACAACCCATGCTAGAATATCTCCCATAAATAAATAAAAGATTCAGGAAGCCACACTCACTGAGCTTTCCAAGATTGATATCTCCTAGACCCTTTCAAATCATTTCTCCTTTGTGCTTATGACATTGCAGCATAGCCTCCATAATATTTATGTGTCACAGGGTCGCTTGTCACCGAGCCTCAAACCCAGTCCTTTTGAGGACTGTTACACACTCTTGACCTTGCTATGACAGAATGTACAGCTGGCCCCAGCCTTCTTAGAACTTTGTCTTCCTTGCATTTAGGGATCTTATTCTCTGCTGGCTTTGGTCTCTCTACAGACACTCTCTAATGAATTTCTGAGTTTCTCCACCATCTTAGCTTGACCCTAGTACTCTGCAGGACTTTGTCTTCAAGCCTCACCTCTTTTTACGCAATTTGCTCTCTTTGATTCATTTCTAGCATTTACACCACCAATTATAACCATCACCCACAGACCTAGGACCTTCACTTTATCTTTACCTAGAATAATATTCCAAACTGCCTACCAACTCTTTTAATACATGTACACGTCCTATTTTATGATCTTGCTCTCCACACATGTCCTTCTTTTTGTGTTTCCTAGGCTGATGATGCATGGCCCTGCCCCTTGTCCAACCAACAAGAGTGGGACATTTTCCTCCATGCCTCCAGCTCTCCACTCAACCATTCTGACCCCATGTCCCATGGGTTTATCACCATAAAACTTGTTAATTCATCTGCCTAAACTCAATTTTCACTTTGATTACTACAATGACCTCCTAAACTACCTCTTGTCTTTCAGTTCATTTTTGCTCCAGTTCATTTCATTTTCCTCATTCTTCCAAGCCTTTTCTAAAATGTAACATTAATCTGAACCTCCTCTGCTTAGAAATCTACCTTTACCTCCCTCTCTCTTTCTCTACCCCCATCTCTCTCTCTCTCTCCCTCTCTCTCTCTCTCTCTCTCTCTCTCTCACACACACACACACACACACAAAATCTCTGCACCATTGCCCTTTGATGCTCTCAGTCAAATATGTTCATCCTTCCCTTTGTCATTGTTTTATATCCAAACCTCAAGGCTGAGCTCATTTGTCACCTCCTTGGAAAAGAACTCTCAGACACACTCTTGCTCTCCAAGAATTAATTAGATGTCTCTTTTTTTGATGCTCCCATGGGATCCTTTACGTTCCTTTAAAGTATCTTTATGACATTCTAATGCCAGTGTCGGTTTAATAGTGGTCTTATTCAGGACGGGGACCATGTGTTTCCATCTTTATTTTCCCAGCCTGTAGCACAGTACTTGGCACAGGCTTGGAGCCCACAAAATGTTTGATAAGTAAATGGAAAAATAACGAATGGATGACATCTGATAGTGCTAGGCACAAAAAAGTAGTTTGACAATAAGACAACATGCCCACCTTCTTTTTCTGCTGCACATTTCTACTAGAACCTGCTCAAAGCAGCCAAGGCCTGTGGCTGACCCAGGCCTCTGGAGTGTCTCACAGGCCTGCTGTGAGCATAAGAACAGAGAGGAATGCTGACATTGCCTTGACTATGGAAGACTTTACAAGTTCCAGAAAATTGATTTTTCCAGGCCTGCATGGCTTGGCATAAAAGCTAGACAGATTTTTATTGAATCTGGCCTGAGATGGTTAGATTTTGAACCTTAGCAAAGTGGCCAATAGATTCAGCCATGAATAGTTTTGTTTCCCCATTTTTGCCACATGGGTTTTTTTTTTTTCACAGATTGGCCAGTAGGTTCAATCATCGTTGTGTTCTCCCAGGATCTGTTTCCTTGTTTCTGTGGCTTCTATAATTGTGAGTTGTGGGTGCATTTTTGAGAAATGGCACAATGGCACACATGGCAGGGAATGTGTGCCCACTGGCATTTCATTGGTGTTTGTCAGTGGTCCTTGTGATTGGAAGGCTGTATTGCCTTATGATTATGCAAAGAGCAATAAAAATAAAATTAGGGAAAACATATGAGTATAACATCAGATCTAGGCCACTGATGTTTTGTAATTTTACACAAATACAATACAGATTCCCAACCCCCCAAATCCACTCAACTGAAGTGAATGCTAAACAGAGAAAGCTACACTTTAGAATCCAGACACAAACGAATATCTAATCTTTCAGTCTTTGAACATGATATAGTCCACTGTAAGCACCAATTCAATTAAGGCAAGAATCCAAGGTCGTCGTTTTTTATGATGAAAGCATAATTAAGAGGAGTAGGAGTGCAGCATGCTACAAGGAAAGCGGATACCTTTCATGGTTGCAGGGATCCTACTACATCTCTCTAAGACTGTCTGCAGTAGTAAACATCATGCACTTGGCCTCCACTCTTCAGACACTACCTATTGTTAAAAAAAAAAAAAAAAAAAAAAAAAAAAAAAAAAAAAAAAAAAAAAAAAAAAAAAAAAAAGAAGCAGAGCAGCAGCAGAAGAAAGAGAGAAGAGAGAGAGCGGGATGGAGGGAAGGAGGAAAGAGGGAGAGAGGGCAAGAGGGTAGAAGAAAGGGAGAGAGGAAGGAAAGATAAAACAAATATTGTTCAACTGATGTAGGCATATGGTAAGAGTTAACTATTTTAATTTAACTTAGTATCCCTTTTATATTATATTTTATCATATAAAATGCCCTTGAGAGAAGCATATATGCCTACAACCATTCTCACAGTCTACACATTTGCTCTCATGCTCACCAAATTTCCCATGACTATGGCATATATCAGTTACTTATTTTTCTTGTTGTATGATCATAGTTCATGCAGTACAGTTACATAATGAAGCATAAAAAATAAAATAATATGTATTATGGTGCTTTGTCAAATCAATACTCGCCAAGGTTTTAATATCTAATTCATTCATAATGGTGATGGGGCAAGACGTGCCTCTGTTATTATTTATGCACTTGTTTATATTTAAAACCATTAGTTTCACTAAAATAGTAAGCACTTCTTTATATTCATTTGTTGCTTCATTGTCTTTTTTTCCTCTCCTTAAAATGCTGTCTTCAAGGGCAGTACACAGAACTCCCCAGAGTCTCTGTGTCCCAGGATGGCAGGCTGCCTTTCTAGGTGTAACATTCTTCTTCCTGGAGGAGGTGCTCTGGACCTCTTTGATCCCACCCATTTCTTTTTCAGAATGTTCCTTGTGTGAACCGAAGGCCACCCTCCCTGGGCCTGAGCTTAGCTCTTGAGCTCTACGAGCAAGTTTGTTGCCTCCTCATAGAACCAACTGGAAATGGCCTAGATGAAGTACGACCCTATGGTTTTTTCTGGCAGTTTACAGAGTTTCTGAGTGTCTTCAGGCTTAACGTGCTTAGCATCTGGACTGGCTTAACGTTCCCTCGGCAATGTTTTGGATACTTTAATGGATAGGAAGTGCCTTCTCACTTTCTCTCCTTTGGGGAACCAAGACTTACACACAGATTTTCCTCTCAGGTTTGAGTGAGAGGCCTCACGTCAAAGCCAGGGTTTTTCCTTCCCCTGAAACATGCAATCTGCCCAGCATCTGGGAACATGCCCCTGGTGGAGGTGGAGGATGGTCCTCAGGCTTGTGGTACGTCGAGCACTCAGGGCACTGAGCAGCCACCTTCTGCTCACGAGGCCCCTATGCAGGTAACAGGGGGAGACAGGGCAGGAGATTAGACTTCCTGCTTCATTACAATTATTTTCAAATTTATGATCCCTGTCCCTTTAGATTTTGAAAGGGTGTTCTTAAAAGTATTTTTCTTGGCTACCAGCTAAGGTTTCTTGAAAACTGGAGCCAGAGTTAGAGAAAAATTTAGAGGATAGGGAAGCACATGGCCTCCTGGGGCCAGTAACGCTCATTTCCCGTTCTTGCGCAGATGCTGAAGACTGAAGACATTTCAGCGTTCATCAACTTTAGCCAGCAGAGGGGATAGTCCCTGTTAGCAGATGGGTTAAAAAATCTCACAATGAAATCAACTGCAATCAAATGCGAAGTGGGAAATAAAGGCTACTCAAAAAGAAACTTGAAATCTAGTCTCTCAAAGAAAAACAAAATCCTTGGAAACCATGAAGTTCCAAGAACAAGGGCCAGTGCCTGACAGTGGGGCCTCTGACATGGAGAGCCAGCCCACAGCTGGGACCCTTCCTTCAGAATAGCTTCAGCCTCTGGAGCTTCCTCCCACTTCTTTGCAAGCATACTCCCTTGCACAGCAGGTAAAGCGAGAAACCTGGGAGACTTTTTTGAGAAAATGACTTGAGCTTTGTTTCTTAATTTATCTGTCTTCATCACTAACAAAGTGAGAGAGCTCAGTGTTGACAGATGACAACAGATCCCTCTCCCCAGGCACAACCTACTCCATCAACTGAAAGGGCAAATGACAAAGGGCATGCGCTAGGCTGACCGGATGTACCGTGTTAAATGGGACAGAAAACAATGTTTCAAATGGTACACATGGTCAGCCTAGTCTCACTGGGTTAAATTTAAGGTGTCAGTAGGCTGACCAGACATGCTGTTTGAAACGGGATAGTACTGTTGCTTTCTCTTCCATTTACCACAATATGTCTGGTCAGCCTCGTATGCCCACTTGGGAGAAGACTAAGAACTTTAAAATTGGTCTTTTTGATGCATTGTTGTATTCTGTTTGCTAATATTTTGTTCAGGAATTTTGCATCTGTGTTCATCAGAGATATTGGTCTATAGTTTTCTTTTTTTGTGTTGTCTTTGCCTGGCTTTGGTATTAGGGTAATGTTGGCCTCATAGGGATGAACTGGACAGAAAGGAAAAGAGTGAAGTGCTAGAAATTCATTTCCAGAGTAAATAGAATTGAATGGAAATACTTTCAAACAAGGATGAAACATTCTTGTTATAGAACAAACCGAAGCTGCCAGAAACATGCTTGGCTTGCTGGATGAAACACTTATTATTAGAACTTCATTGCAATAATTAGTGATCTCACGCAAATTTAGTCACACAACTCATATCAATGACCACTTCTGTTATTTCAAAGGTATGGGCTCAGTCTTATCCATCCAATTTTTAAAGAACATTTTTTCTTTCAAAAATCAAGGCTTTGAGTTTCCTACTTGCATTTTTATTTGATTTACAGAGCAACAAATTGCTATACCTTGAGAACCTTTTCAATGTATAATTCAGATATTTTATGTTTACTTTTCTATAGGTAAGTGTTCTTACTTTTAAAAGTATATTTGGACTAATGGAGGATGACTGACTTGAAATCTATGAATTTTTGTAAGCTTAAGAAATATTTGCCATCTAGAGGGTGCAACTTTATTCTATTTAAAATGAAAAAGAATGAAAGACTGCAAAGTAGGACAAGAAAATCTTATACTAACTGTGGTGGAGAAGATTTGGGGGAGTTTTCCAGGTACAGAACATGATTTGCACTGATACATGCATACTGTTAACTCACATTCTCTTCCTTATGCCAAGTACATAGATGACTTAAGTGTGTAATCCTGAACTAATTTAAAAAAATATCTATCAAATTAGTAGCTCATGAAAATTTCAAAATGTACCAGAGTGGCAATTAATGATTACAACAAAGATTTACTGATTCCAATTTATAAATTAAAATAATCCTGACTTAGTTGGTATAGAAAAATTAAAATTCCAAAACTAAAAATGAACTTTAAATTACTAAATTTTTTCTTGAAAGAGGAAAGAAATATTTGGCAACATTAGCTATGTGGCATCCCTGTAAAGCAGTGGTTTTGAACTTGTTAGCTCCTTTCTTGACTGAAATATTTCACAGTGTTCAATATATGAAAGAGATCAAAGTAAAACTGCCAATGTCTGCAGCAGGAGCCCAGAGACCAGAGTCCACATGTCACTTGCTGGGGTCCCTAAGGCATTATACACACAAACACACACACACACCCCCCCACACCATACACACTCAGTCACACATAATACACACACACACACACACACACACACACACACAAATACATAAATACATATGTTAGTTACATTAAATATTATTCGTGAACATGAAGGCAAAAATTAATACCAGCAAATAAGCTACAAAAATGAGGTACATGATTGGGGACCCCCCAAAACAGAATTTTATATAAAAAAATGTATATTTATTCTTACATGTTTGAACTTCAGTCACCTTCTAAGTCCTCTCTGTTTGATGCAATACATTTATTGAGATGCTTCTTCCACTGTTCAAAACACTTTTTGAACTTGTTAACATTGATGTTTTTTAGTGCCTCTGCCATTTTTTTTTCACCTCATCCACGTCAGCAAAACATTTCCCTTCTAGGATGTTTTCCATCTGGGGAAACAAGAAAAAAAATGGTGCTTGGGCCAAGATTGGGTGATGAGGGAGGGTGGGCATGGGGGTCAAAAACTGCTGCACACTCAGCGCAGTGTGGGCAGGTGTGTGGTCATGCCGCGTGTTGGTTATGTACCTCACCCAACATGAAATGGGCAAGTGCAATGAGTCTTCCAAAAAATTCACTGAAGCCAAGTGTAGCCTCTCACCACAACGCAGCTGGGACACGGATGCAGATGGGCTCCTGGAACACTCACCTAGTGAGGGAAGCCTGTACTACAAGGGGCCCACTCTCAAAATGATAATTCCAATTTTTGTGGTGCTCTTTTATATTTCTATATATCATTATAGATTGTTTTCTGGGATACATGGTTAAAAAGAAAAAATAAGCCAAGTACAGAAAAAATACATTGTCTTCTGGGGATATCCAGGAAATAAAAGTTATATGCTTAAGTAGATTTTTCTTTTTTAAAAGTACTAGAAAAATAAAAATTTTAAATGTTAAATGTTGACCTGTGATGTCCAGGGGAGGGAGCAAGGTAAAGGAGAAAGGGATAGAAATTAAACTGCTTTGAATATATTTTGTTTTTTAGGTCTGATTTCATTTTGGAACCATGCAATAATTTTTATATAATTTGAATAAGTAAAATAAAATGATCTCTAAAAATCAAAGGTGGCTATGTATGTAGTTAGTGGCATAAGCATTGAGAAGAACTATTTCTACATGTTTAAAACAAATTAATTGACTGTTTTCTTAATAAAACAAGTTGTGTTGGTGTTATTGAGAATAAAGATATTCAGTATGAACTCATGATGTATTTTATTGTGAAAAAAACTTTCCTAGTTGTATAAACTGACAAAGACTAACACAATGATGTACCTATGAGCAAAACTACCAATCAAACCATGATCTCTAAATACCACTTTTCATAAAAGGAACAAGGACTCCTTGCAGGTGTTGTATAGGAGCTATACAAAACTAACCTGTTATATACTGTTACATGAAAAAGTAAGGATGTACTCAGGACTTCTGAAATAACAAAAGCCTTACCAGTTCAAAGGGCATTAACTCTGACTAATCACAACCGAACATTAAGCTATGCTGAACCAATGGTGACTTCTAGGAATCCAGATTTAAAAATAAAATCAAGGAGAGAAAAAGAGCTGTGACATCAAAGGCAGCATACTTTGGAGGAAGTATATTTTATAGAATTAGTCCAGGTAAACCACATAAACTAACAGAAACCAACAATATCAACAAGCCTCTGAGAAGGGGAAAGAGGCATTTAGAATCCAGAGTTGCTACCATATATTATTTTAAATATCCAGTTTTGTGTGGGTGGGTGGGGGGAAGACATGCAAATAAATAGGATAGTGTGATTCATACAGGAAAAACAGTGGGTAATAGAAACTGCCCTTAATGGGGACCCAGGTGGACACAGCAGAGAAAAGTTTCTGAACAGCTATTATAAATAAGTTCAAAGAATGAAAGGAAACCTTATTTAGAAAACTGAGTGAAGATGTGATAAT
The DNA here is from genome assembly GCA_004026885.1 of Lyroderma lyra. Classification (NCBI taxonomy): domain Eukaryota; kingdom Metazoa; phylum Chordata; class Mammalia; order Chiroptera; family Megadermatidae; genus Lyroderma; species Lyroderma lyra. Next base: position 112,477 of record PVJL010004312.1, read on the forward strand.
AATGATTTATCACATTTGATAAAGGGTTACTATAAAAAAAAGAATGATTTATCAAATAAGAATATCAGGAAGGAGATACACATTTTTAAACAAATGAAAACTCTGACATTGAAAAGTATAGTATAAGAGGTATTTGACATAAAAAATTATTAGAGAGGGTCACATTAAGATATGGGCTTCCAGGGGGAGAGGGAAATAAGCAAACTGGAGGCTAGATCATTCCAGGTTATAAAAGTCTAAATAACAAAAAGATAAAAGAATGGTTAAAAATGAACAAGTTGA